>ML782912.1:1407771-1436159 GCA_009831015.1 Picea engelmannii
AAGCTTCTAGTCGGTGGTCAGTTGCTATATTTGGTCAGGTCCCGCAAGATTTGGTAGACCTACCAAATCTTACAATTTTTTTGAAATTTCGATCATGGGTTGTCATTCTGAATTTTCCCACTACCACGTGGTAGGCCATGACTGGGCCATGTGGAAACCACCTATTGGACCATGTCAACCACTATACATTCATCCTACCACATCATCACCACATCACTGTATCGATTTCCACTTCATCTACCAACTCATCTTTCCACATCAATGCCACGTCACTATACAGACTTCCACATGGTGCAATCTTACAGGTCTATGGAATGACCTAGAAATGCCAAATATGAGTGACACATGGAAACCTCTGGTGTTTCCACATCACCATGATGACATCAACATGACACATTTCACCTCCTACTCATGCCACATATGTTGTACGGATGATGAAATCATCCGTACTGATGTTGATGTTAGCAGTACAGAAGATGGCTCATCCCCCTGCTGACTCAGCTAGGTTGACCAAAATTTGAACGCGAATATCTTTTGATCCATAACTTTGTTTGATGAGCCAATTGTGTCATTGGAAATATTACGATGCGCTCTTTGTGATGATGTCATTTTCACCGAGTTTTGAGAATTTTGATTTTTTTCCCTTTCTCTATCTGTTGAGGCCATTCTAAGCATCCTTAGTTGCTTCTGTGAATTTTGAGTTGTTCTTAGTCTTATCTAGATCCTTTTTGGATTCCGCCTCCCCACTGAGAGATTTTTGGACCACCAAAAGATTTCATCAATCAACAAATAAGTGAGGGAAGAGTTCCCTCACCTTGTCCTTCTCAATCCACTTTTCCTTTCTTGGATGTGTGCCCTTTAAGCCTACTCTAAGATAATCAATATCACCCCTACGTGAAGTCCTCATCCTTCTATATAGGATGATATCTTCCTTCAAATCATCCAAGTAATCAGGAGCAAACTCATCAACTAAAGGTATTGAAACTTCCTCATCCTTATCCATGATCATGGGAGGCTCAAAATGTTTCAATTTCTCTACATTTACAACTGATTAAATCTAAATATAAGGTGGAAGATCCAGACAAAAAGCATTGGTACCACTTTTCTCTAAAATGGTGAAGGGTCCATAATGAATGGGCTTGAGTTTCCTTCCTTCACCCTTCAATCTCTCCTTTCTTATGTGAAGCCATACCTGGTCTCCAACCTGGAACCGATGATCAACCCTATGCTTGTCATGTTGAGCTTTATACTATGCTTGAATTTTCTCCAACTGTTCCTTGACTATTTGGTGCACCTGTTGGATCCTCTGGATGAAATTGTGGGCTCTGTCCTCTTTTATTTCTCCATTTGAATCATCATCTCTCCCATACATCAAGTCTAAAGGAACTTTAGGTAGGTACCCAAAACATGTCTCAAAAGGTGAACACTAAGTGGAGGAATGTAAGGATCGATTGTAAGCATGTTGTACATAGGGTATAAGTTCATCCCATAACTTGGGATGCTTGTTGCAGTAGCCTTGAAGAAAAAGTACCATTTTTCAATTTACAACCTCTATATTTCCATTAGTCTGTGGATGGAAATCATTGCTCCTCTTCAATTTGGTTTCCATCATTCTCCACAATCTTGTCCCAAAAAACCCAAGGAATCGAGTATCTTGATCCGAGATAATGGATGTGGGTAACCCAAAGTGATCCCAAACATACTGAAAGAAGAGATTAGCAGTATGCTCAACAATGATCTTATTTTTACATGGCATCAAGATACACATCTTGTTTAACCTATCCACTACAACATACAAATAGTCATGACCCCCTTTTGACATTGGTAAACCCCCTACAAAATCCATGGAGATACTTTCCCATGGATGGGATGGAACATGTAGTGGTGAGTATAGCCCTTATTTTCTATTAGTGGGCTTACAAGTAGAACACATCACACACCCCTTTACATATTTAGTTACAATTTCTTTCATTTGAGGCTAGTAACAAAACCTATGCAAATGAGCCATAGTTTTTCCTACCCCAAAATGCATAGACACAAGAGAAGTGTGAGCTTCTTGTATTACATGGGATCGTTCATTTGTATGAATACATATCTTTCCAAGATGGTAGAGTATCTTTCCTTGTAGACAATAGTTCTCTACCTGCACACCATGGATTAGCTTCTCATATACTTCTTTAAAATATTCATCAATGGCATATTGTTCCATATATATATCATGGGAAAAAGAAGTATTCTTCAAAATAATAGAAGCAACAATAGGAGGTCTAGAAATCATATCATCTACCTTATTTATCATATGTAGGATAGTTAACAACAAATTGGTTAAAAGTTTCAGAGTGGTAACAAATAGGCTTACGATATTGCATCAATATTGTACCCATGGTGTATATGCTAGCATCTATCTCAATCTCAAAGGGATGTTGAAGATTCGACAGTGATAATACTGGTGCAGTACTGATCTTTTCCTTCAAAGTGTCGAAAGATTTTTGTTTCTTTCCTTCCCACTAAAAGTGTTATTCACATTGGTTAATGCACTCAAAGGAGATGCTATAAAGGAGAAGTTTGAAATGAACCTCCTCCAATAATGTACTTCACCTAAGAAGCTTCAGATCTCGGTTACATTTTTTGGCTCGGGAAAATTTACAATCACATCAATCTTGCAAGGATCAATTTTAAATTGTCATCCTCCTACAATATGACCGAAGTATACAAGTGCAGTCTTGCCAAATTCACATTTATAAAATTTTACATACACCTTTTCCCTTTGCAAAGTATCCAATACTTGCTTTAAATTCCTCACATCTTCATCCCAACTCCCACTAAAAATAAGAATGTCGTCTAAATATACAATCAAAAAATCATCTAGGAAAGGCCTGAATACATCATTCATCACGCGCATGAAATTTTTTGGAGTATTAGAGATCCCAAACACCATAACTAACCACTCAAACAATCCATGTTTGGTTTTAAAGGTAGTATTCCATTCATCCTATTCTGCAACCTTGATCTGATGGTTTCCACTACGCAAATCCAACTTAGTGAAATAAACAAAATTATTTAATTGATCAAGTAAATCATCTATACAAGGAAGAGGGTATTGATTTTTCATTGTGATTTTATTTAAGGCCTGATAATTGACACACATTCGCCATGTGGCATATTTCTTTGGTACCATCACGATCAGACAACCACAAGGAGATGAACTGGTTTAGATGACCCCTTGATCCAATAAGATCTGTACCTAGTTCTTGATCTATGTCATATCTACAAATGACATCCTATACATGCCCACTTTAGGAAGAGGCAAATCCTGTTGAATATGTATCTCATGTTGGATTTCCCTCTTAGGAGGTAATCCATCTGGTTCCTGGAAAATAGCATCATACCTAGAAACAATATCAATTAATTATTTCTTATGAGAAGGATCACATCCTTGGAAACCGTCGGATGTTCCGATATCTTTCTCTCTTATGACCATGAGTACATATCTCTTATTATTTTTTATGAGTCTCTTCATTTTTCCAACACTAACAAGTGTTGTGTTTACCCTCACGTTGTGAGCTCTAACAATATATTCCACTCCCCCTTTAGTAAGGTAGTATTTGTTCTCATGATGAAAGAAGACTATTTTTCTATCATAAAGATAAGGACTCCCCAACACTATGCCACATATATCAATTAATACAACATCCAAAACCACTTCATCAATCAACTTTGAAGCAATAGAAAATTTGACCCTACATTGTTTGGTGACATTAAGTTTTTCTTTATCACATACCCAACCAAGAGGATAAGGATTCAGATGTGGTTTCATTTCAAGACCCATCTTTTTGACAAGTGCTTCAGATATTAAGTTTACTTGGGAACCCAGATCAAATAATATATCTATCTTAGTGTGTTTAGATACAACTCTTATGTGAAATAATTCATTCCTCTTTTGTTCATCATCATGAGATTCATTATTGGAATTTTAACTAGCATGAAGGGAATCTTTACCTTGTACTCCAATCGTTGTGAACTCTCCTTCATCTCTTGAATTAGAACCAAGATCGTGTTGCACTGTAGTAGCAATTTTTGTCTTCCCCGTTCCACCGAACTGTTTCGGTCTCTTCTCTAGATTTAGTTTCCAAAAATGTTCATCATCGTGGTTTTTTTTCTTGCAATGATTGCAAGATGTATTTCCTCCCTCTCTCGTCACTTTTGTAGTCTTCTTTTCCTTCATTTTAAACTTCTTAAAAGGCTTATGTGGGAGATTGGAAGGTTTCTTTGTGGGATCTTCTTCAACATGATTTCCCCTGTTCTCAAGGTGAGTTGCTTGCACAAAAATTTCGTCAACACTGGTGGGGTTAAACAAGAGAAAATTATAACAAATATAACTGCGAAGTGTGACAATATACTTCATTAAAGTTTCATAAGAATCCAAAGGAATGCTTAATGCAAGATCTTTCTTCCTAAATTTTTCTGTGAAACTTTGTACAGTTTGACCTTTACTTTTCCTTAAAGTTTTCCATTCCATCATTTCTTTATGTAAATAAACCAATGGATAAAATTTATTTCTTATTTCTAACTTAAATTTCGGCCATGAGGAAAGAATGTTACCACACTTACCTCTGTCATGAAGTTTTCTCTCCCACCATACGAGAGTGATGCCTTCCAACTGAAGAGAATCCAGTTTCACTTTAACTTCCTCTTCATCAATATGTTGAACACTACAGTATACTTCAACCTGTCGGATCCAATTATCTAGCTTTTTAGGATTATCATCTCCATTAAAAATAGGTAAAGAAAATTTTACATCAATATTTAATATGGTTTCTTAAAAGAGGCTTTATGGCTACAATCATGAGAATGATCATAATGCTCAGAGGAAGAAGAACCAGAACTTGATGATGAAGATGGAGGCTCAGGAGGGTCTCCTCCAGCCCCTTGGTTTACCAAAGCATCATCATCAACATGTGCTTCCTTTTTCTTCCCTTTCTTATTCATCCTCCTCCCGTAGTCTCCATAAATTCATTCGACCATTTTTGACATGCGATAAAAGACCATATGAAAGTTTTTCTCTTGTTCATCACACTTGTCCTCTTTTGCCATTTTATTCCTTCAGGATGCACGACTAACTTCAGGATTGAAATTCTCAAGAGTTCCTTCACCCTTTTTATGCTTTGCCCTAGTAAGCATTCACACTCAACAATTCAAGTCAAAGATGAATGATCTAATACCAACATGATCCAAGATCGTTTCATCGAGGGACTAATAAAGAATTGCATTAAATGAGCATAAATTAAAGTGAACCATTAAAGAAGGAAAACTCAATAATGAATAGACATAAGGATCAAATATGAACACAAAAACTTGATAACGAAGTTCATCCCTGGTGGACTATGTCTTTGGGTCCTTCTCTCAAATGGGTATGCCTTTTTATTAACTCAGTAAAATAATTTGGAAACATACATAAGTATACCTCATTATGAATTCAAGCTACAAACATTTTACTCGGATCAGAAAATAGACAACACCACTGAATTCTTGGCATTGAATTACCCAAAAATGACTATCTCCATGCCTTGATCTGACTCTGGCACTCCCATGCCGAAGAGGAATTATGTCTTAGTCTTTGTGCCCTACTACCTGTAATAAATATTGAATATTCTTCCTCAAACTATGTGTCAGTCCATACCCACACACGCCCTCCTCTAGAAATGGGTGGATGCATGTTTTAAATAATAAAAATGATGTTGTTTACAATTTGGGGTTGTTGGCCCATTGGTTACAGAGCATATATTAAGGAATTATAAGGGGGGAGGTCCCAAGGTCAAGCCCATGGGCCTC
The DNA here is from genome assembly GCA_009831015.1 of Picea engelmannii. Classification (NCBI taxonomy): domain Eukaryota; kingdom Viridiplantae; phylum Streptophyta; class Pinopsida; order Pinales; family Pinaceae; genus Picea; species Picea engelmannii. The sequence continues at coordinate 1,413,604 of ML782912.1, forward strand.
CCATTTTGGCTTCACCATTGCAAAATATGTGTGTGTGTGTGTGTGTGTGTGTGTGTGTGTGTCACGTCCGTTCTGCTAACTTTGGTGAAGATTATAGTCGGTGGTCAGTTTCCAGATTTGGCAAGGTCCTGCAAGATTTGCAAACCCACCAAATCTTATATTTTTTTTCTAAATTTTGATCACGGGTTGTCAATGGGAATTTTTCCACTGCCAGGTGGTAGCCACCTATTGGGCCATGTCAACCATTGTACCATCATCCTACCACATCATCGCCATGTCACTGTACGGATTTCCACTTTAGGTTCCAACTCATCCTAACAAGTCAGTGTCACATCATTGTATGGACTGCCATGTGGCACAATCTTACTAGTCCACGAAATGACCTAAAAATGCCAAATATGAGTGACATGTGGCAGCTTCTAGTGCTGCAACATCACCATGTTGACATCATGCTGGTGTCAACATCACACGTGTCGCCTCATTCTCATGCCATGGATGTCGATGTCATCCATAATGATGTTGATTTCAGTAGTATGGATGTTGACTCACCCCCTGTTGACTAGGCTAGGTTGACCAAACTTTGACCGTGAATATCTTTTGATCCATAACTTCGTTTGATGAACCATTTTCATCATTGGAAATATTGTGATGTGATCTTCACAATGATGTCATTTTCATTGATTTTGGGGAACTTTGAATTTTTTCCCTTTCTCTATCTACTGAGGCCATTCTGAGCATCCTTAGTTGCTTCTACGAGTTTTGATTTGTTCTTAGTCTTCTATGGTTTTTTTTTGTATCATCCTATATGCACACTTTCACTGGCCTTCACTTGATATTTTACAATTCTCTCAGTGTAGGTGCACTCCTTGCACTATCCCTTATGAGCTTATGACTTGTTTTGGGGTTCCCACCTGTCATGCTCTTCCTGAACTCGAACCTAAGTTATTGCACACACCTTGCACTGGCTTCTCAAAGTTTTTAAAAAACTTTTATGTGCACTCCTTGCACTCGCCTTGAGATCCCAAAACACTCAGAAACTCACATAGATAGGGAATTCTATCTTAGTCCTGCAAAGGGACCACTTAAACACTCACAAAATCCATAGACATACACAATAAACATTCAAAAAACACATTCATTCACATAGAACACATACACAAAGAATCACATGTACAAAAATCATCTTTTGTATTAAATTTGAATGCTTTATGCAATGTTTACAAGACTGGACTGCAACAAAGTCTCAGTTCTTTCTCTCCTCTCCTCTCTTCTCTTGATCTTCTCATGAGATTCTCTCTCCCTTCTAATTATCCTAATGCATCATAATTTCAATACACTGATTTGTTTACAAAAGAGGGGATTCTCGATCCTTCCTCCACCTACTTACATTAAATTACAATTAATTTACATATAGTTTGAATCATATCTAAATCCATCTACCTGTCAGCCATTAAAGGTAACTTACACTCAGCCTTACACAAAACAATGGTTCATTCCTCATCAAGACTTAAAAACTTTAATTACATTAAATTGACAAATTTAAAACAAAATTAGAAGGTTGGTGCTTCTCTCTCCTCGGGGTCTTCTCCCTCCTAGTGCACTACTATGTTGGTTGTTGATGTGACATTGATGCTCCTGCATCAATAATAAAAAGTAAGGACCTGGAACTTTCTATGGTGGACATAGCCCACACTGGGTGAACCACGTATATCTATGTCTCTATTTTATTCTGTATCTTTTATGTTTTATTTCCACATTTGTTTTATTTTATTGTTCTGCAGTTTTTTTTTTCTAACATATTTCTCATCATTAAAAAACCCAAAACAATTTTTTTATGTCTTATATCGATTATATTAAGGAAATAATATCAACCAGAAGATGACATTGAGGACACATCTCAAGAATGTGAACATGTTGAATTCACAAACCATTCGATCCAACTTCACAATGGTGTCTCAAATCAAAGAACATCTTAAGGACATTGGAGATACAAATGAAGAAGCTAAGATAGTAATGACAACATTGAATGGTCTCCTAAAGTCTTGGGAATCATTTATTCAAGGAATATGTTCCATAAGAAAGATAACAAAGTTCAACATGTTATGGGAATATTGTACTCAAGAAGAAGCTAGAATAGCAACAAGAGAAGAAAAGTTGTTTGATGATGATCAAGCACTAGCATCACATGCAAGAAAAGGAAAGAAAAGGAAAGAGGACCATCCCCCTAAGAAATTTAAAAAGTTACAAAAGACACAAAAGACTCAGAAATATTACTTAAGCTACAAATGCTTCAACTGCCAGAAGATGGAACACGTTGCAAGAAATTGTCCTCTCATAAAAGAGAAGATCAGAAAATGACACAATAAAATACATCATGCTCATGCCATGGTAGATGATGAACCTACTTAGAAGAGAAAAAAAGATTATGATTCAAGTGAAGAACATGTATTGATATAAGCATTCACAAGAACAGTCACTCATGGAAGTGACACATGGCTTGTTGATAGTGGTGCTTCTATGAACATGACCGGTTGCAAGGGTTCTCTCTCAGATCTATTTCAGAAGAATTCACCTCATAAGGTGAAACTTTGTGATGACTATCAGTATCCCATTAAAGGAGTAGGAGAATCCTTCTACAAGGCAGATTCTGAAAAACCTTTGAAGATAAAACATGTCTTGTATGTACCTGGTTTGAAGAAGAATCTCCTTTATATCTTAGCATTGGAAGAGAAAGGATTCAGAGTTTCTTTTATTGATGGTGAATTTCTCATGTGGCCGAGAGGAAAGTCTATTGATGACGCTATTGTGATTGGTGTCCAAGAAGGAGGTCTATACAAATTAAAGGGACACTCAGATTCAACATTAGTAAAAAACACAGTAAAACCAAGTGAGCTATGGCATTGAATATTTGTTCAATTACATTACAGATCATTACCAATCATAAGAAATATGGTAATAGGTTTTCCATAAATTTAGGTGGATCATGAAGGTATATGCAAAAGATGTGCACAAGGAAAGAACGTGAAGAGTCTATTTCCAAGTAGTGACATCAAAGCCAAATGATTTTCAAATATCATGAATTTATACATGTGTGGACCAATGACAGCTACTTCACTTAGTGGGCATGTATATGATGTTTCATTTATTGATGATGTCTCATGCAAGACTTGGATTTATTTATTGAAAACAAAAAGTGAAGTATTAATCAAGTTCAAGGAATTCAAATCCCTTGTAGAAAATCTTTCTGAAAAGAAGATAAATATTTTAAAGTTAGATAATGGAGGAGAGTTCACATTAGATGAATTCAAATCATTCTGCAGAGAAGTTGGGATTAAGAGGGAGCTCACTACTCCCTACAATCCTCAACATAATGGTGTGGAAGAAATAAAGAATCAGACGATAATGGAAGCAGTAAAGGCTATGATTTATGATATATACTTATCTATGAATCTATGGGAAGAAGAATCCCAGACCATTGTATATGTGAAAAAAAAAAGTCCTCACCATGTACTTGGGAGCAAGACACCAAAATATTTTTTTACAATAGAAAAGATAGAGGTCAACCATCTAAGTATATTTGGTTGTACAGTGTATGTGCATGTTCCCAAAGATAAGAGATCGAAGTTAAATCCTTTAGGAAAGAAGGGTATATTTGTTGGATATAATGAGACATCGAATCCATCTAGAGTCTACATCCTTGGTTACAAATAGATCAATATTAACATAGATGTTACCTTCGATGAGGATGCAACCTTTACTAGATCAAGGTAACATCATATGTCTAATATCCATGATGAGGATCATGAAGCTCCTAGAGTTGTAGATACATTGCAAGTAATGATGTTGTTCCAAAAGAGAATGGTTCAGAGGACCATGACATGAAAGAACCACAAAGACCTACAGAAATGAGTATGAAGAAAATAAGACCATCTTGGGCTTGTGAGGTTATTCAGGATGATGAGAAGTATGGTTCTCTAGATGGATATTTCAAATAAAGCAAGAAACCTCGACCATGTTATAGTTACATGGCATTGTTATATGATATCATCGATGTTCAGCCTACCTATTATGAAGAGGATGTAGAGACGAAATTATGGAAGGATGTCATGATTGAGGAATACCAGTCCATCATTAAGAATGGTGTTTAGGATGTGTTTATGAGACTTAAAGAGAAATTTGTTATGAGCTCCAAATGGATCTACAAGATGAAACATTCAAGAGATGGCAGTATCGAGAAGTACAAGGAAACATTCTTGGGTTCTCCCAAAAAGAAGGAATAGATTATGAGGAGACATTTTCTCCTATGGCGAGATGCACTTTGATTAGAACTACACTTGCGATGGTTGATGTAATGAAATGGAAGATACATCATATGGATGTGAAGACAACTTTTCTTAATGGTGCAGTGGAAGAGGAAGTGTATGTGGAGTAGCCACAAGGATTTGAGAAACATGGCAGGTAGAAACATGTGTGCAAATTGAAGAAATCCTTGTATGGATTGAAACAATCACCCAGGACATGGTACAGTAGAATTGATAGATTTTTTATGAGCTTGGGTTTTTGCAAGAGAAAAGAAGATCCCAATATTTACTACAAGGTTGAGGATAGTGGACCAGTGATATTGTAGTTATATGTGGATGCCATGTTTCTAACAAGGAACGAGAAGCTCATCATTGAGTGCAAGAGAAATCTTGCATCAGAGTTCGAGATGAAAGAACTGGGTATGATGCATTATTTCTTGGGTCTAGAGGTGTGGCAGAAAGCGGACGAGATTTTACTTAGACAAGGAAAACAAACAGTAGAAATTCTAAAGATATTTGAAATGATGGATTGTAAATCCATGCCCACACTGATGGTAATGAACCTAAAGTTATTGATTGATACTTCTTCAGAGACAGTGGATTTCACCATGTACAGGAAGATGATTAGTTTGTTGATGTATTTGACAAATACTAGGCCAAATATATACTTTGCAATAAACACCTTGAGTCATTATATGGTTAAACCAAGGCATGTTCACTTGATTGAGGCAAAGAACATATTAAGGTACCTGAAGGGTATGATAGACTTTGGACTCTGATATGTTTCAGAGTGTAAGATGAGAATGCTAGGCTATGTTGATTTAGATTGGGTTGGTAGTGTCACAGATTGAAAGAGTACATCTGTATGTTGCTTTAGTTTGGGGTTAGCTATGATTTCTTGGATTAACAGGAAGTAGACTAGTGTGGCACTCAGTATGGCCGAAGCAGAATATATAGCAGCATGTTTATCTAGTAGCAAAGTTGTGTGGATTTAGAAGTTGCTTGCAGGACTATTTGATCTTGAGTTGGAGGTGACTTGTATTTTTTTTGACAACTAGAGTTGTATAATTTTCTATAAGAACCCTATGTTTCATGAAGAGTCCAAGAACGTAAAGATCAGGGACCATTATATCTGATACCTGGTGAAAAAGGGAGTTGTGAAGCTCCAGTATATTGGAGCAAATAAGAAGATATAATATGTGTTGATCGATCCTCTATCAAATGTGAAGTTTGAGTACTTCAAGGACAAGATTGGTGTGTTCTAGAAAGAATTCCCTCATAAGAGGGAATGATGGGTCACATATGTGATTCTAGGGGGAAATATCTTATAGAGTGTGGTAGTAGTCGATATTGATTTACATGAATGTTATTTTCCCATGCTCCATATGGATTGGTTGGTAGTACAGTTCTGTGTGAATTGGCTAAACTGGATAGTTTCCCAGACTTCATATGGATTGGGTAGTAGTGAAATTTTGTGTGAACTGGCTAAACTGAATAGTTTCCCAAACTCCATGTGGATTGGGATGTAGCGTAGTTCTCCATGAATTGGCTAGTTTCCTAGCTTTGAGTGACCTAGATGAAGTCCTGTAATGACGAAAAGTCTGAAAGGACTCCAAGACCCATAAGGTCCAAGAGGATGATGAGGTTGTGCCCACTAGAGAGATGCTACATATGTTAAGGAGGCCCTATATGCATAAATGCAACATAATCATTAGATGGTTTGTTTGGATATGATAATTATACTTATGACGTGATCTATTTGATCATGAGATAGCCTATGTGGCTATGGTGATGTTACCTGTAGACTAGTCTACAAGACCATGTGTGTCTTGTCCATGTCATGTGAGATGGATGGATGTAGTTGAGACCATTACTTGAAGAACATCATAGTTAATACCTCCCTAGATAGGAGGGAGTGTTGATGTTTTGGTAGCTCTGGGAGGTATTAACCTCTAGTATAACCTTTATTATTAGAATAGAATATTTTGGAAGCAAGAGAACCATTATAAAGATGTGGAAATACCCTGGAATAGAAGTCATCCCAAGGAGAATAATAACAAATAGTTAGAAGGCTCTATAAAGAGAAGTCAGCCCCACATGGAAAGTCATTTGGGAAGGCTATTATAAATAGAGGTAAGGCACTACCATATTTACACACTCTAACTCATTTCGTTAGAGCAAAATTCAGAGGAGAAACACTTGCAGCAGTTGCAATGGTGACGTAGAAGGAGGTGCAAGTATGAGGAAGGTGATGTAGTAGTTGAAATGGTGAAGTCTCTCCTTGCTCAAACTTTCTCATATCTCTCTCTTGTGTGTTTCTCTTGGTTAAGTTGTTCTCTCTTGGTATTGTGTTGTTGCTTCATCCATGTTGGTATTTCTGGCTAGGGTTTAGGACTTTATTAGTGTATGTATTCTATATAAGAAAAGGTTATTATGCTTTGGGGTGGTACATATAAGTGCCTATGGCTGGGTGAAAATGGTGTAACATTGTCTATGGTAAAAATAACATACAAAAATTTTAACAGTTCCTCTCTCGTGTGAGGGATCCTCAAGCAACATATCGACATGATATCATACTCCATAATCTCTATTTTCTCTTCTACCATTGGACGATGCTTGGGTCGGTGAGAGTGATCGTCCCTAAGCGAAACTAGCTCGAAACCCAACTCTCTATATCCTTACCTTGTTCGGGACATGCACTGTGAAATAACAAGGAACATATTTCTTTGATACCACTAATCTAGATTATAATGGGAAAAAAATGGAACACACATAGAAACATAGTAGAGAGTACAACAAAATAATGAAACCCAACTTTTTACTAATGAATAAAATAGTAGAATATTGTAAAACACAAACTAGCTAGAATGGTGGTAGCTTATCGCTAAAGAGAAATCGATGTCGGCTATGCTCATTCGCAAATAAAAATATCATTAAAAACAGTTTGAAAAGAGAATTTTATCATGAAGATAAGAGACAAAGAGACAAAACCCCTAAACATCATAAATTAACCTTGGAAGGTGAAACACCAAAAGTATTGTGGGCCTGGAGGTGGTTAGTTGATATGTCAACTTCCTGGGGGTGAAAATTTTTCATACGATCTCCATTTAGAGTGAACAATAGCTTGTTGGAAAGAACTATCTGAGGATTGTAACTTTTGAATGTGGACAAGGAATTTCATGGAAACCCCTGGCCCCTCGAATGTCCAAAAAACACAATTTAGGGCCTTAAAATAGCCCTAGAAGTTTGGGACCTAAAAAATCATAGAAAAACTGCCAATAATATAGAAAATTGTTGAGTCAATGGAAAAGATGGATGGACACCGATATTCACCTAAATCATCTAGATGTTAGATGTTTTAGAATAGTAATTTTTTTCACATGGTGGTGGTGGGATTAGGGATGGAGGTTTCTATCAATATGTGTCCTTTTAAGATAATCCTAGTGGGAAAGGGAGACATCATGTTGATGAGTGACTATACCAACTAAGAAAGGTAGAGTTTTATCTTGTTGGGATTCTATGGTAAATTTAATGTTAAGTGATCATATTTTGAGATGGTCATGGAAAAAATTTAAGGAGGATTAATCATGGAGCCAAATAACAAAGGTGTCATTAATAAACTGGAACTAGCATTTACATTTGAGCCGGGGGGGTGCTATGTGGTGCTATTGTTTCAATGTGTTAACTACTCTATGATATTACTCAATGTATTCTCTCCCCTCTATTCAAACTTAGTAATATAATTTTATAGGTATTAACAATATTATTATTATATTAACTTGTCTATTAATATTTAACAATTTTATTCTGTCCCCTTAACATTATTATTAATATTATTATTATTATTATTACTACTACTACTACTACTATAGAAATGATTACTTTTGTATTAAAGTAAGGTTGTGGTAGAACCATCTAGTGAATTAATACAAACCTTATAGAGTAGATCTATCTTATAGACTTCAAATTTCTTCAAACTTTCCACAAAATCACTCCCAACCTACATTATTCTAAAAGTTCTAGATCTAGAGATAATTATTCGACTTGTATATAGTATTTCAAAGTGTCATAATAAGAAAATTATTTTTCCAAAACATAACATAATTCAAAGATCATTGGGTCCATACCCAAAGGAGGTATTCTTCTTACTTCCATCCTAGAAATAAAGATTGACTAAATATTTCTTTCTTTCTTGCATAGTGTCTTGTTGGACTATGTATTCTTCCATGGCTTATGTTTGTTCCTTTCCAAAGATCCCAATAGAGAGAATGGGAGATATTTCCTTCGTCGATTATGTTATCACTCCAAGAAACCCTTTGTGGTTGCAGACCAAAGGTGCTTGGTAACTTAAGAAATGAAAGTTTTTGTATTTTGTGAATGTGGATCAATGGGACAACTCAATATAGCTTATAGCATTCAAACATGAAAATGATAAACAAATAGACAGTGCTCTCAAAGATTGATTAATCAGCAGATAGCTTTAAAGTGGGTGAAGAACAAATTGTAACTAAACCAGTACAATGTAGGGTCTAAGAGACAATCGAGAGACTTATTATCAGGCTATGAGCTAAACAATGGGATAACAGCCTTTCAAAGCTTGACAACACAGATAATAATGTAGAAGAAAGATGGAAAGCTGACAATCAAAATTGAAAGGAACCTGTGATCTGTATTAACATAGAAAGTCTGAGTACAATAGCCAATTACTCTATCCAAAATCGAACCTCTGGTTCATGTCCTTTTCCGATATTTATAGGATTACAAAAACAATTCTCTGATCCTAAAAACATGGATCAGATCAACTAAAAATAGAAAGTAAAATCTGTTGCAAGATATGTGGAATATTTCCTCAAAAAGAGGTCAATCCCTGATTTTCCTCTGTTGACTGTTGATGATGTGTAGACAACCTTCCAAGGCTAAAAGACCATTCTCCCATGGAGACCAAGTCGAGTTGGTTGATGTGGCAAAATACCCTGCTTTTTAATTCAAATGAAATTGCCCATATACCTTTGAAATCATTCTTTTCTTCATCATATATAAAAAATAACTGCTAAACTGAGTGAGATAATTCATTAGACATGCATTGGAAAAGGTTCCAAACCTTTTCATATCAAAAATCCCCAACCTGTGCAAAAACTTATTCGAATTCTGGACACACAGACTTTCGGTGGTTGACTGGAACAGTTCCTGGGTGAGTTATCCACCGAAAGCGCCTGTTTTGGTGGTTAATGAGCACAGTGGGGCTCGCCTAAACCACCGAATGTTTCACTTTGAAGACCTTTCAAAATTGCAAAAATGGCTGTTCTGAAACTTCTTTTAACACTCATGCTTTCTAAGATACTATAGTCTTTATTCGAGAAGACGTTCGAATCTTTGTTGACTGTGCAGGAGAATCTGTTACATCTATTATGGTTGTGGCCAGATTAGCCAAAGTGTCTAACCCGGTTTGTTCCTCCTCTAGAGATTCCAACTTCTTTAGCCTAAGCCTCAGAGCCCTGAGTTGCCTATATAATTTCATATTCTCCCTGATCAACTCTCTGTTTCTCCCTTTGATTGAATTGTGTTTTTCTTTGAGAGTTTCATTTTCTTTGAATAACTCAGCATTTCTCTTTGTTAGGTCTGTGTTTGCTTTCTTAATTACTCTCTCCAGAACCTCCATCTCATAGATCTCTCTTAGTAGCCTGTTAATTTTCTTTGTCTTACCTTTCTTCGGCCTGCTTGAAGAAGGTTCTGCTTTTGATTGCCTGTGTGTTTCGAAAGACTTTGATGAAGGTGTCTTGATTTTCAGTTTTACATCCTGTTTGATTTGCAATTTGTCCTGTGTTTTTTCCATCTCCTGCTCTGAATCGGATTCACTATATGGAAAATTGAGAGGGTTTTTTCCCATGACAGGGTTTCTGTCCTCAAATTTTAATTTATTCCTGATTCCTCCCTGTTTGCTGGATGATGTTTTTACAGAATCCCTGGGCATTGAAATCCCTTTTCTCCTCCTGTGACTACTCTTGGGAGTAGAATCATTTTTTATTCTAGATTTCTTTGCTTTTATCTCTGGAGGTCTTTTGGTCTCAAACTCATTCCAGAACAGGAAGAAACTCCATTCTATTTGCTTCCTGTACAAAGATTCTTTGACAAGGAGGGTAGTCAACCCCTGATGAGCTATTCTGCTTGCAACTTTAGTGGGCTAAGCCTTCACCTATTTTGCCATTTTAATCAGGGTCTTATGAAAGAAATAGGGTATGTTTAAGTGTTCCTTGCCTGTGAAGTGATTTAACAATTTAAAATGATAGTACATCACTTTGTTATAACGCCCTTCACAGGTAATGTATACCAGAATCGCCTTCAGAAGGGTCTGCCACTTTAGCTCCAGGTAGGACATGGGAATGTCTTTCTTCCATGTCAGAGTTTTATGGACTGGCAACAGATAGGACCTAAACTCAACATTTGAAGGTGAAGAGGTTTTGAACCAGCAAACCCCTGTCCTAGGCAACCCTGTGTATTCGGCGATAGATGCTTCATCTATAAAGAAATCCTCCCTGCCTATTTTGGCAACCCTTCCATCGTATGAGAGGGAAAATGCTTCAGCAACTTGTTGGTGGAAGACTGTCAATTTCTCACAATATGAGAAAACTCCGACCTGTTTAAAACATTCTGCAACCTCTGGATGCTCCTCAAAATACCATATGCCATCCACTTCTGACCTCAATGCAGGAGTTGCTTTTGCCATGGTTTAATACTGACTGTATATGAAACTGTGGATAACTAGGTGTTTGGATAACACGGTTCTGGGAACTAAAGATACAGTCGATATTACTCATGAACAAACGGTGAAATCATTTGACAGAGCATAGGATTGATAAATGCGCTAGAATATTGACACACATTTTAATGACAGTCTGAAAGGGAAAACCGAAACTTCAACTTTTCGGGGGCAAATGTATTTATGAAATTTTGACAGAGAATGGTTTCTAGACTTACCCGATAACTCGCCTAGGTTTCTTTAACTTGGGATGCCTGCTGAACTTGGAGACACTTCAGCAATCGCCAGGGAACGCGGGATTGGATTTTTGAAAATATTCCTTGCTGATAAGATCGCGGACTTGAGATCATATTCAGTGATATTCGGGATTGATTAAAACTCCTTGAGTTTACAGATGAAGGAAGGGCCTCGTAATAATGACTGGCGTACTTACCATTAAAATGAAAGGAATCTCGTACAACTATATCTGTCAATACTCGTTTTGCGTGGATTTGAAATGATCATTGTAATAGATAAGATACCGATGCTTTGAACCTTTTGGATGATCACCACGCATTTGCATCATCTCCCTCAATACGAGCTTTCGGCGGTTGAATTTCTCATCATTGCACGATTTTTGACATTTGGCTCGTGCGAAAGAACGAGCTTTCTTTTTGCCCGTTCAAACCTTTCCGGCGGTTGCTTGCCCTTTGAATCGACCACTTATCTGACAAAACTGAATACTTTCGGTGGTTAATGAGCACGCTGGAGGCTCACCCAAACCACCGAAATCTGATATTTTTCCATTTTCTTCACTGAACCAAATTCAAAAATTTTCTCACCTATAAAAACACAAAAGTATCTTTAGGACGCGACCAATAACCATGGTATCCCCTACAAAATTCAACCGAAAAAACGATTTCATTTTGGGAGTTAACATATTCTTCAAGCCTAGGCCTTTTCTCCAGTTCCAACTTCGTGATGTTAACTAGAAATAGTCTTATTTTTTCTTCATATTCCTCTAGTCTTTGGTTGTTCTCTCCATGTCGATTTCTAATTCCATCTATTTACACTTGCGCTTCTCTATTTATTCTTTTGAAAAAATCGTTTGGATTTGAAACACTTGCATATCCATTATGTGATCCGTATTTATGAGAAGAACAAAATGAAACACACATATATAAAATTAACATAGATATACAGAGAACAATAATAGAGGTACAATGAAACTTAGTATTTATTCAAGAAACAAATATGTTGAAATTGTAAAATGTAGAATGAAACAATCTTACTCGAATGGTGGTAGCTAATATCTAAGAAGAGATATGACGACTATGTGCATTCTCCTAAATAAATTACAATGAGGCCTCTAGGCATTTTTAGCATCAAGAAGTAATCATAAAACCCTAGAGATCCAAAAACCTAACCCTAGGAGATGAAGCACTAAAAGTTATGTCGGACCCGATGGGGTAAGTTGGTACATCAACTTCCTGGGATTGTAACTTTTTAATATGATCTCCATTTTGGGTGCACGATAGCCCATTGGAAAGGTATATCTGAGTAATACACATTTTTTCATCACACTTTGAATTCGTCTATAGTGTGACTATGTAGAGCCCAAAAAACATTGTTTAGGGCCTTAAAACCACCCCAGAAGTTTAGGACCTGAAAAGTTAGAAAACAAATACCAATATGAAAAATGTATATGAGTCAGTTGGAAGAGGTGGGTGGCCATCGATATCCACTTGGATCAATCCTCCCCACTTAAAAATAAATGGTCTCCACTGCATTGAGTTCCCCCATCAGATGACGTAATTTCTTCCAATTTTTTCCCTGGGTGAGCCAATTTCTTAGGTGCAGGAAATGCCTCGCTTTAACAAAACAATAAAGATGAAGCTTTTGTTGGAGAATAGCCTTGACCTGTGTGTCCATGATATCATCAATGGATGTATGTTCCATGTAGTTAGGTTTGATCTCTATCAGTGTAATTTCTTCTGTTATCCCTGAGGTGCCCAATAATGGTGGAAAGTTTGGTCGAAGGAGTCCACATTAAACATTGGGTGCAAGCCTAGGAAGGGGGGTAGATTGAGTTCAAAAGCCTTGTCACTGGAGTTGTTGATGGTGTAATGTCCATAGAGGAGTGGATGAATATTTCAATTGGGTCTTGTAAGGCATTCTTTCTGCAAATGCAGCCAAACTTGATCTCCCACCCGAAACTTGTGTGGCACCCAGTGTTAATGATGGCGCTACTTGTAATTGGCATTGGACTTATGAAAAATATCCTAAACTTGTTAGCAGATGTGCTGGATTCATTCAATGAACTCTGTGGCTTTTTTGGATTCATTTTGAGAATGGGACAATTCTTCTTGTGTGGACACAAGGGGTAGTGTAACATCCATGGGACACAATGGTTGAAATCCCATCCCCACCTAAAAGGGGTTGTGGTGGGTTGAGCTATGTATTTCTCTCTTGTAATTGTGTTGAACATAGAGAAGACCCTCATCCCATGTGTGTGGATGCTTGGAATTGTACATGTTCAATATATGCACGATCATCCTATTAACAACCTCAGTTTGGCCATCCATTTGGAGGTGGAAGGTTGTGGATTGAGTGATCTTGGTGTCCAGTCATGACCATAGGCTTGAACAAAATGTGATGAGGAGTTGATTGTCTCGATTTGAGACAATGGTTTGTGGTATACCAAAATATAACCACACTCGTTAGAAGAATAGCTCGGCAATGGCCTCTATTGTGATGCTCTTCTTGTAGGTGGCCATAATCACCATCTTGGAAAATAGATCAACAACCACAAAAACACAGTCATTTCCCTACTTGGTTGAAAGAAGACCCGACATGTAGTCCATCGAGATGGATTCCTAGAGCCTTTTAGGAGTAGGAATATGGGTGTACATGCATTTTTTCTTAATGGTTGATTTTTCAATGGCATAGGTCGTGCAAGACCTGATATATTTGCTGACAACATGTCGAAGTTTCAGCCAATAGAAATGTTGTTGCAACACTACCACTGTAGTTTCTATGTTGAAGTGTCCTGCCACTCAACTATACTAATATTCCAAAATAAAATTCTCTCGCTCGCTTGATGGGACGTAGAGATGGCTCAGATGACACAAAAACCCATCCTGAAGATGGAAATCAATGACAGTTGTGTTTGTTCCCAGCATATGGTAGGTAGTGGCAAAGCCATGATCTCTCTTCTAGAGTTGGGGTCATCCATAGGTCTCATGTCTGCAAGAGTGTATCACCTTGGTTAGTGTTGCAACTGGAGGTCGACTGAGGTAGTCAACAACGTGGTTGGTTCTCCCTTTCTTATACTTGATGTTGAGATGAAACTCCTCCAAGTAAGTGGACCACTTCTAATGGTGATCATTCTGAAACTTTTCTTGTGTTTGCATGAACTGTAGAGGCTTATGATCAGTGTGGACGATTGTCTCCTTCCTGATAATGTAATGCCTCCATTGGAGGAAGGATTTTACAATGGAGTACATTTATTTGTTGTATGTGGGGTACTTACGAATGATATATTATAGTGTCTCACTATGATAGGCCATGGGATGTCCATGTTGATTTAGAGCTACACCCACAACATAGTCTGAAGCATATGTCTCAATATCAAAAGGATGTTGTAGGTTGGGTGATGAGAGAATTGGGGTTGAGCACAAGCATTTCTTCAAATCATCGAATGATTTCTATTGTGACTAGCCCCACATGAACTTGGCCTTGACACCACCCTTAGTCACTTGGATAAGGTCCCATGAAATGTGGGATAATCCCAACACGAACCTGCGTTAGAAATTGGCAAGGCCTAAGAAGATCTAGAGCTCAGTGAGTGTGGTTGGTGTTGGCCAGTCATGAATGACCTGGATATTTTATGGATCAACATGAATCCCATTCTCATAAAAAATGTATCCTAGGTACTGGTCCTTAATCATGTCCAAGGAACATTTTTCCAAATTTGCATATAGATTGTGTTGTCGTAGAGTGTGCAAAACCTGATGAATATGTTTCAAGTGTTTCTCCCAACTCTTGTTGAAGATGAGGATTTCATCCAAATAAACCACCACAAAGGAATTGGTTAAAGACCGAAATATATCATCCATCATCCTCATGAAATTTTTGGGGGAATGTTTCAAGCCAAAGGGCATGACCAACCATTCCAAAATACCTTGTTTGGAATTGAAAGCATTCTTCCATACATTGGTCTGCTCTATTGGGATCTGCTGGTAGCTAGACTTCATATCAATCTTACAGAAGTATTTGGCCCCATTGATATGGTCAAGGATATCATCAATTCGTTGAAATGGGTACCGGTTCTTGACTGTGAATTTATTTAGGGCTCGATAATCAATGCATAGTTTCCAAGTCCTGTCTTTCTTCTGCATAAGCATGATTAGGCTTCCACAAGGTGATGAGATTGGTTGGATGTGCCCCCTTTTTGAGAAGACCTTGGATCCATCACTTGAATTCCTCATTTTCTAATAGAGAGAGGTGATAGACTAGTATATTGGGTAGTAGTGCACCGGGGGTTAGATTGATTGAGTTCTTAACCTGACAATGTAGAGTACCCTAGTGGGTGAGGAGAAGATGTATTTGTATTCTTCCAAGACCTTATCCACTTTATTTTGCTGCATGGAGAGACCTGTCACGAAGGCCATGGATGTGGTTAAAACCTTCCTCTCACTTTGAGCATGAATCATGAAGAAGACAAACTTCTCGGTCTGAGAGATGACCTTCTTACATTTCTTGGTATAGATCAAGGAAATGACAGTGGGTGGGACTACCTTGGGTATCCTGTAAAATTTCCTATCCAAAGTAATAATAACACTACAAGGCCTAGACTCATATACAACATGACATTTCCATAAATAAGGTTGGTCCAAAAGAACATCAAAAAATTCAAGGGGGTTGACAAAACACAATACATCATATTTGAAGGGCTTGATGTTGCATGGTAGGTGACATTGTTGGATGACACAAAGATCTCTTCCTTGGAAGAGCCAACTGATGGTGTATGATTGTTGGTGTGGTGTTGTCAAAAGAGCCAACCACTTGACAAACTTTGATTTGATGTGGTTATTCTGGCTACCACTATCAACGATGAAGTGCATCGGAGTACCCTTCACCCACATCTATGAATGAAAGAGGTTCTCAGCTTCCTCTCATTCATTAGGTTCACTCAGCTAGACCTTGGTGGTAGAAGTGGTGGCACTGGGTTCTACATCAATGATCTATATCCATTTCTTTGGTTCTAAATTAGAGTTGGATCCCACATGTGATTTAAAGTCTTTCACCTCAACCACCAATGAATAATTTGAGTGACATTCAATGATGTTATTCTAGGGGATCTTATGGAAATCACACCACTTCCCAATGTCTTTCTTTGTATTCCCATTGTCCTTCTTTGTTTGTGCCTTAGAATGGTTGTCTTGAGGCTGTCCATTATTGATATATCATATTTTCTATGGGTTGGGGACGCCTTTTCCCTTCTTTTTCTGTGAGGGGTTTGCATACCCAAACTATTGTGTCTTTTGTTTAAGCTTATGCTTGATTTTGACAGCATAACGATAGCCTACGTCCAAGGATAATATTTCTAGAAAATCTATTTATGTTTGGATGTATCTATGCATATCACCATGGTACCCAACTTGGTACGCAAGGTATGGAAGACATTGGTGAAATATGACACTATTTGGTCCCTTTCCTGTTGCAGTGTGGTCCATATTGTATATAAGTCATCATAACTTCCAACAGGGTAGTATTTTTACTTAATAGCATGCGTGAAAGAACACGAAGTGGGTGCAACTACAAATAATGTAGATTCCTCTATTTCCTTTTCCTCATAGAAAGTCTCCCACCAATATTTGACATGGGGGGTGGCCTTAAGGAGTGAAAATGTAATTTTTTTCTCTATCGGAAAAGTTATGGATAGAAAAATAACCTCCTATAAGGTTTAACCAATTTTATACAACATCTACATCTATTTGACCTTCAAATATAGGAATATTGAAATTGATCTATACCTTGAAGGGTGTGGCACCACCGCTCAGGGAAGATGTGTCGCCTGTTGGAAATCGTCGAAGGATTTGGGTAAAATTATCCATCATATTGTTCCTTTGTCACACAAGGGATTCCTTGAGAAACATTTTAAAGGGATATCCTGCCCCATCATCCCTTTTTTATTCCCCCATGGGCGATCATTGAGTTCGGCAAGGCTGATCTTGCAAAGGATCAACTAGTTCAAGACCAACTGCTTATATCCTGACCTCGTTGGGGACATGAACACAGAAACAAATGAAGAGAAGACTTCTCTGATACCATTGATTTGGTTTTATGATTAAAAAAAAATGAAACACACATATATAACATTAACAAAGATATAAAGAGAACAATAATAGAGATATAGTGAAACTTAAATTCTACTCAATAAAGAAATATGTTGAAACTATAAAATGAAGAATGAAACAATCATGCTCGAATGGTGGTAGCTAATCTCTGAGAAGAGATCTGGTTGCTACGTGCATTCTCCTGTGCACATTACAATGATGCCTCCAAGAAATTTTAGCATCAATAAGTAATCATAAAACCCTAGACATCCAAAAACCTTACCCTAGGAGATGAAGCAAGAAAATTCATGTGGGCCCCGATGGGGTAATGTTGAAAGTATTGGTAGTAGGTTTTCATTGATGGAAACATGAGTCAAACATGTACAATAATTAGAGGAAAAGGAAGATCACCTTGGGGAAGAGGAAGATCACCTAGTGGCAGAACAAGTTCTTGATCACTGTTGATCATGATAAGATCAACAATCATCCTATGATTCTAAATCTCAGGAGAGGTAGCATGCAAAGAATCCATGTACAAAAGGAATAAATAAAGTACAAGGAATTAATATTTGGGGAGGGATAGTGACTAAAGAACAGTTTATAAATGAATGCACAAATAGTTATTAAAAAGATCAGGAGAAATAACGAATAAATAGATTAGAAGCAAGAAACATTAATTGAAACTCAGAAGGGAAAGCACATTGCATAAACATGATAGGGATCGAATTCCCAACAGATCAATGATCTTTGTTCTATTGGCATCCAAGTATAAACGCAAAATCTCAGAAGATATAACACAAAGGAGACTCGAAAGAGATGACACACCGCAATCATCCATTATCATTTCGAGACAGTACAGGACCATCACATTAAGGGGAAGTCAGAGTTTGGGAAGAATTAGATATCAACCGACATATTTGAAGTAGGAGATTCGGGAGGTTTCCCAGTCGTTAAGATCAAGGAGGGACTTAGGATGAATTCTTGACCACCTGATCGATTTTAGTGGAAGGGCAGTGTAAGCCACAAAACCTCAGAATCTCGGTTTAACCAAAGTAACGACAACCGTAGATCTACAGAAAAATATGGGAACTGTCATATCAGGAGACATTCAACTCCGATGCTGACCACTCCTGTGAAAATAAGACAAGAACATATGAAATTACTTGAAGGCCGAAGCCCCGAAGTAATGGAAATTGTTGATATGAAAAATAATATGGGAACCATGAGATCATGAGACACTTAACTCCAACGTTAACCACTACGATGAAAATAAGCCAAGAACATATGAAATTGCCTGAAGGTCGAAGCCCCGAAGTAACAAAAACCATTGATCTGAAGCAGAACATGGGAACCACCAGATCAAAAGACAGTCAACTTCAGCACTGACCACTTCGGCGGAAACGGGTTGAGAACATATAAATTCACCCGAAGGCCGAAGTTATGAAGTCACAAAGTTAAGACACATGACACACACATTGAGAGCCCATGTCATCATAGTCCACATCGGCAAGGATATGTGGCCCAATCATATGGTGACAAGTGTCAAGGTCCAGTTGGTACTTTAGGTATACATGAGTCACGAATCTAGGTGACACATGGAAGCTACTCAGCTAGTGCCATGTCAACATTGACGTCAACAGGTACGCCACTCCGAGAGTATGTTATTTGGGGGTTCTACCACTAGAAAATGCCCGAAGTGTCGAAGGCCGAAGTCATTCTCAATCGTATGATCCATTGAAGGGACTGGTCAATGATCAGGTCAATGCATGACCATGGGATGCACAGGCGTCAAATCAAGAGCATGGATTTATTGCAAAGCGTGAAGGGAGGATTAAACATTACATTAATTCCACTTCAAGAATTGGTCAGGACCATTGGATCTCCTCGATCAAGAGATCGACGATTGAGTTTGTTGATTGTCATCCACCTGATGGTCTAATGATTGGTAAGTCCTGTGGGGTTTTATATGTGATCATGTTTGATTATGAACTAGATAGAGAGGGAGTTGGGTCAGATTTCATACACGACTACATCATTCATTGATTTAATATCCTCAAGAATATTTCTCGACCATTGGGTCGAGTATAGTGGAAGGATAGTGTAAGGTACACTAACAGCTGACAACAAGCTATCACCATAGCCTTATGACTTATTCCATAGGCAAGTACTCCATAAGGTTGAAATATTGCAGAGGTTGGAAGTCTTGAAATAATGATAGTCGTCCATCTCATCATGCAATTAAAACATGACCGTTGATCTTGACAAGTGATCAAGCACTTTTTTATCTTAATGTTTGGTCACCACATGTGGTCATATGAAATAAAATGTCTCGAAGAGTATTTTGTATGAAATTTAACACACATAATGAGAAGTTTATCTCGGTCGAGAAGGAACGTCAAACAAAACAAGATCTAGACTTTGTCCTGATCTATCTTAAGTAATTCAATGCATACTATACATTAGAGAGATGATAAAAAAGGTTATATATGACCAATAAACATCGAAGAAAGAAATAAAGAGGCGTGGGATCGAAATAATGAAGTTGATCCATGAATTTGATCAACTCTTAAAGGTTGATCAACATTATATGATGAATAATTAGCCATGTCATGATATTATATGAATAATAATGAAGGAAGCGCAAATGGATATTAATGATCCCATGGTCATTTGAAAAGAATGGTTTGAAGGAAGTGCCTATTTGCAATAATTAGTGGTGGGTTAAAATGTTGAATCAATTTACAAATTATTTGAAGTCTTTAAACAAACTATTAATAATAATAATAGTAGTAGAAGTTATTATTATTAAAATGAATGAAAGGGCACAATGATTCACTATCAAAGGACATAATCATTCAAGTTCACAGTAATTGGAAGACTATATAAACAAAGAAGTATGGTGAATAAAAGTGTAGTTGAATTTGTTGAAGTATATATATTTATATATAATGGATTTTATGAAGGTTTGTTCTATCAGGTTGGTTCCTATTTACAAGTTGGGTCTTATATGAGGATTGGATTCGTCACATCTCAGTTGGATCTAAGATCAACAAGTTGGGACTTTTTATGAGGGTTGGATTCCTCAATTCTCAGTTGGATCTGAAAACTACAATATGGGTCTTGTAACATAGAGTTGGGTCTCTCATAATTGTTTGAAGATGAAGATTGATCTTATGTATTCATTCAAGTTAAATAAATAAACAAAATATTTATTCTTTCATATATTGGTTGAGAAATTGAAATAAATATATGTTGTTCATTTAATTTATGAAAAGTGGAAAATTTTCCAAAGTTTTGTGACACTGATTCACCCCCCCCCCCCCCCTCTTAGTGTCAAGTGTACATTTCAAAAATTGGTATAAGAGTGGGTGTCTTCAACACAATTTAAACACCAGAAGGTAGATTCTAAATAAATGGGTGGACAAATTTCTATCTCCATAAATGAATCTCCCTTATTTGATGGAACAAATTATTCTTCATGGAGGGAAAATATGAAAATATATCTGAAGTAATATCTGGCACTTAACTACTTCAAAGAGAAAAAACAAAAATGCAAAGGAATCAAGGAGAAACAATTCATTAGACTTAAAATCAATCCAGGATGGATTGTCATACCAATTCAAAGAAAAGATGAGACACTACAAATCTGTTAAAGAATTATGGCTCAACCTAGAAAATTGATAACAGAATAAAACACAAGGAGAAGAAAAATCCTATTAAAGTAAAGACCAAGACTCATATAAAGAGGATTCATGTCAGAATAAAGAACACAACTCAGAAGAGGATAATTCTTATCAATATAAGGAACAAGATAAAGAAAAGAAGAATTGCAATCAAATTGAAGAACATAATATAGAGAAAGAGATATATAATAAAAATGAAATGAAGGATTTAATTTGATCTTCAGTCAGCAATGAAGAAGACAACCTTATCAAGGAATTGATGCATACCTCAGTAGTTACTAAAGAAAAATTGCATAATCTTAAGACTAATATTACAGTTGCAATAGAAGAGATTCGTATGGAACCAGGAAATTATATACATATTAAATTCCGTGCAGGCTCTTGACAATATTGAGTACACAATTATGTGCACTCTATAATATTTGGAGAAACTTGAACAAAAAGATATGTTTCTAATACAACAATTAGATCAATCTAACCATGAAGGGCATGAACAAAAGATTCAGTTAGAAAAAAAAAAAAGATCAAAAGCTTGAAAATTGAAGTTGATAATCTAACAGAAGAGATGGAAGAATTGAATACATGTGACAATAAAAGAAAATAAGAACCAAAAGAAACAGAAGAATTGATTAACAGTATAAAAACTCAACTTGAGGAAACTAAAGAAAGTGAAAAAGTCTTGAAGAACCAATTAACTAGGAAACAAAATTCTTACCACATGTTGGAATTGGAAATCATCAAGTTCAAAAAGATAAATGAAAGTAATAATGCAGATCTAATGACTCAAATTGAAGAATCTAAGAAAAAGGAAGAATCTCAGAAGATCCAAATAACTAAAAAAGGAAGAATGATGCCAAATGTTTTAATTAGAAGCCATCAACCTCAAAAGGATTCGGTTAGAATATGAGGAAGAAATCAAAATATTGAAAACCAAAGTTTTTGATCCAACAAAAGATATGGAAGAATTGAAGACATATGACAAAGCTATTAAATGAAAAAAACTCTTGGATGAGACGGAACAAATAGTCATCAATCTAAAGACTCAACTTGAATATAACATAGTTACCAACTTAACGAGAACTCTACAGAGTATAGTTACCAACTTAACAAGAACTCTACAGAGTTCTCATTTTTGGGGGGGTACAATGTTTTACCCCGTTTTTAAAAATGGTGCTACTAGTAGCACCCCCTCTCCCTTTTTAGGTAGTTTTTCGATATTTTAAATTTTTCAATCCACAATGTTTACACATTTTTTTTTAAATGTTTATTTTTCATCTATTTTCATTTTTCTCAATTTTTTTTATTATTATTCAATGGTTTTTTTAGTCATGTTTTCATGCTTCTTTCAATCTTAAAAATATTTTTTACCATTTACTTTTTTGAAGTTACGATTTTTCATATAATTGTCTCTTCTTAATTAATTTATTGTTCCATACTTTTAAAATATAATGGAAAACACCATTTTTAACACTTTGTTTACCTTTACTTCAATACA
>ML782912.1:1462570-1474956 GCA_009831015.1 Picea engelmannii
TTTTTTCACTTTAGTTTCAATTAAAATTGATAATTTTTGTATTGTAAAGTTGCTTTTAATTTTCTTTTTAATTTTTTTTTTTTTTTAAATATGCTTAGAAGTTTATTTTAAAATTGGTTTTAAAATTTTCTTTTTATTATTTTGTTATTGATTTTATTAAAAAAAAACGTTTTCATTTAAATATTGTTTTTAAAATATATATTTTTGAACATTTTCTTTTTTCTTTTTTATTTTTATTTATTTATTTTAAATTACATTTTAAAGGTTTTTTCTATGATTCTTTTGTAAAAAAAATATATAATTATTTTTTAAATTATTGTTTTTGGAGGAAAATTTTAATTGTTTTTGTTTCTTTTTAGTTATTTTTCTTTTTCACATTGTATTTTAATCCTTTTTATTATTATTTTTTTAATTGAATTTATAATATATTTTTTTAAATGTGTTTTTTGGTCATTTAAAAAAAATATTTATTTGTGAAGATTTTGTTCTTTCTATTTATTTGTTTTTTAATGTAAATTTAAAAAATAAAAAATAAAATTTGTAAATAAATTTTTAGGGGACCATTTGGAGTCCAATTTTGGGTTGTTTATTTACATAGGGTTTTGTTGTCAATATCACAATTTCAATTAGGTCATAAATAGCTATGTTTTTCATGTTTAGGAAAAAAACATTTTTTTTACATAGCATCACTTTTTGATTTAGGTGTTGATTTTAAGGTTTTTTTGAGCTATTGTCTAAGTTTCGAAGGCCATGTTCGAAAAATGTTGTAATTTTGACCACGTTTAAAAACATGGTACTACCAGTAGCACCTCTTTTTGATTTGGGGGTTGATTTTCATGTTTTTTAAGCAAAAATATGGGTTTTAAGGGCTAGAGTTCTCGTTTTGAGGTCACAGTTCTCGTTAAGTCAGTAAATATGTTATATGCTAAGGAAGTGGAAGAAGCCCTGAAGATTCAGTTGACTAAAAAGGAAGAGACATGCCACATGTTGAAATTGGAAATAGTCAATCTCAAAAAGATGGATGAAAAGACAAATAAATATTTCAAATTCTAGGATAGTTCAGCTATCCTAGATAAGATTTGGAACAATCAAAGTTCAGTTGATGAAAAAAATGGTCCTGGATACAATAAAAAGGAAGACAATGACAAATGGAGCACCATTTACAAACATGAGAAAGGATCATCCTTCTCAAAATGAAAATGTGCAATTACAAAGAGACTACAAGTCATGAACTTTGTTAAAGAAGGAAGCTATAGAAGCAAAAAGGAAGAAGAAAATCATAAGACAGATCCCTCAAATCAAAATAAATTCAAGAATGGAAATACCTTCAATGGTTGTTGCCTTTCTTGTCATAACTTTCGCCATAAATCAATGAACTGCAAGAAACTAGAAAAAGGATATACAAGAAAATCCAAAAACTTAATTAGGCGTTGGAGATGCAATTTTGTTGGGCACACAAAATAAAAATTGTTATACAATGAGATGTTACAACTATGATAGGTTTGGGCACAAATCCCAAAGCTCCATGAATTCAAAAATTCAATCCTTAAATAAGTCATTCAAGTGAGGGAGCAAACCCTAATTAAATTTGGAAGAATAAAGTAGATGAAAAATCTCCAAAAACACAATTAGAAAGAAAAAGTACAAAAATAAAAATATCTCATACAAAAATAAAAACATCTCATAAGTCAAACATGTACATTAATTAGAGGAAAAGGAAGAGAAACTTGGGGTAGAGGAAGATCGCCTAGTGGAAGAAGTAGTTCGTGATCTCTCTTGATCAAGATAAGATCAACAATGATCGTATGAATCTAAATATCATGAGAGGTAGCATGCATAGAATCCATGTACAGAAGGAATAAATGAAGTACAATGAATTAAGAGCTCAGGAGGGTTAGCGACTAAATATCAGTGCATAAATGAATGCACAAACAATTATTAAAAATCTCAAGAGAAATAGCGAAGAAACCCATCATAAGAAAGAAACGTTAATCAAATTCAAAAGGGAAATCACATTGCATCAACGCAATAGGGATCAAATTCCCAACATATCAACGATCATGGTTCAGTTGGAATCCAAGTATAAACCCAAAAGATCAGAAGATGTGATGCACGTGACAATCATAAGAGATATCAACCAAAAGATCTGAAGCAGGAACTTTGGGAGGTTTCTCAACCGTTAAGATCAAGGAGGGACTTCATATGAATTCTTGACTATCCGATCGAGTTTAGTGGAAGGAAAGTGTAAGCCACAAAAACCTTGGAATCTCAGTTTAACCGAAGTAATGAAAACCGTACATATGGAGATAAATATGGGAACCATGAGATCAGGAGATAGTTAACTCTGGCACTGACCACTCCGACAAAAATAGGCCAAGAACATATGAAATTACCCGAAGGTTGAATCCCTGAAGTAACGACAATCGTTGATATGAAGAGGAATATGGGAACCGTTAGATCAGGAGACAATCAACTCCAACGTTGAACACTCTAATGAAAATAAGACAAGAACATATGAAATTACCCAAAGGCCAAAGCCCCAAAGTAACGACAACTGTTGATCTAATGCAGAACATGGGAACCGTCAGATCAAGAAACGATCAACTTCTGAGCTGACCACTTCAGTGGAAAAGGGTTGAGAACCTGTAAATTCACCCGAAGGATGAAGTTTCAAAGTCAGAAAATTAAGACACATGGCACACACATTGAGATACCACGTCATCACATTCCACGTTGGCAAGGAAACATGGCCTAATTAGATGGTGACAAGTGTGAACGTCCAGTTGGTACTTTAGGTCTACATAAGTCATGAATTTAGGTGACACATGGAAGTCACTCATCTAGTGCCACGTCAACAGTGACATCGTAGGTATGTCACTCTGGGAGTATGTTCTTCGGGGGTTCTACCACCAGCAACTACCTGAAGAGTCATAGGCCAATGTCATTCTCAATTGCTCGATCCGTTGAAGGGACTGGTCAATGATTAGATCAAGGTGTGACCATAGGATGCATAGGTGTTAGATCAAGTGCAAGGATTGACTGTAGAGCGAGAAGGGAAGAATAAATATCGCATTGATTCCACTTCTAGAATTGGTCAGGACCATCAAATCTCCTTGATCAAGAGATCGATGGTTGTGGTTGATCCACCAACAATCACACAACTTCAATTGCGAAGTTCGGGTGGCGGGATAAACAACGAGCAAGTTGGATCTTTGAAATCCACGGAGACCATCGATCCCCATCCACCCATTTATATAACAACGGGTATGGCCTGCGGGGTTTTAGATGTGATCGTGTTTGATTATGAACCAGACAAAGAGGGATTTGGGTTAGATTTCATACACCACTACATCATTCATTGATCTAATATCCTCAGAAATCTTTCTTGACCATTGGATTGAGTACAGTGAAAGGATAGTGTAAGGTACACTAAAATCTAACAACAAGTTGTCACCATATCCCTATGACTTATTTGATACGTAAGTACTCTAGAAGGTTGAAATATTGCAGAGGCAAGAAGTCCCGAAGGACGAAGTAACGACAGTGATCCATCTCATCGTGTGATCAAAACTTGACTGTCGTTATTGACAAGTGATCATGCACTTTTTTATCTGAATGCCTGGTCACCGCATGTGGTTGTATGAAATAAAGGGTCTCGAAGAGTATTTTGTGCGAAATTTAACACACAAAATGAGAAGTTTATCTCGGTTGAGAAGGAACGTTAAACCAAACAAGATCTAGAATTTGTCTTGATCTATATTAAGTAGTTCAATACATACTATACATTATAGAGTTGGTAAAAAAGGTTAGATCTGATCAACGAACATTGAAGAACGAAGTAAAGAGGAGTGGGATCAAAATAATGAAGTCAATCCATGATTGTGATCGAATCTTAAAGGTTGATCAACATTGTATGATGATGAATTAGCCCTATCACGATATTATATGAATAATAATGAAGGAAGCACAAATGGAGATTAATGAGCCCACAGTCATTTGAAAATAATGGTTTGAAGGAAGCATATGTTTACAGTAATTAGTGATGCGTTAAAATGTTGAATCAATTTAGAAATGATTTTAAGTCTTTAAACAAACTGTTAATAATAATAATAGCAGTAGAATTTATTATTATTAAAATGAATGAAAGGATGTAATGATTCATTACCAAAAGACACAATCTTTCAAGTTCACACCAATTGGAACACTATATAAACAAATAAGTATGGTGAAGAGAAGTGTAGTTAAATTTGTTGAAGTGTATATATTTATATATAATGGATTGAATGAAGTTTCTTTCTATGAACTTGGTGCCTATTTACAAGCTGGGTCTTGTATGAGGATTGGATTCCTCACATCTCAGTTGGATCTGAGATCAACAATCTTGGACATGTTATGAGGGTTTGATTCCTCATTTCTCAGTTTCATGTTAGAACTACAAGATGGGTCTTGTAATAAAGAGTTGGGTCTCTCATAATTTTTTGAATATGAAGATTGATCTTATGTATTCACTCAAGTTAAATAAATAAATAAAATATTTATTATTTGATATATTGATTGAGAAATTGAAATAAATATATGTTGTTCAATTAATTTATGAAAAGTGGAAAATTGTCCAAAGTTTTGTGACATTGATTCACCCCCCCTCTTAGTGTCAAGTGTACATTTCAACAGGTAAGTTGGTACATCAACTTCTAGGGGTCATAAATTTTGCATGTGATCTATATTTTAGGTGCACGATAGCCTATTGGAAAGGTCTATCCGAGGAGTACGCATTTTTCCATTAGAATCTGACTCCATCTACAATGTGACTATGGAGAGTGCAAAAAACATTGTTTAGGGCCTCAAGACGATCCCAAAAGTTTAGGATCCAAAAATCTAGAAAAGAACTACCAAGATGAAAATTGTATGTGAACGAGTTGGAAGAAGTGGGTGGCCACTGATATCCACCTAAATAAAAAAAAAAAAATCCTAATATTTTCTCCAAACTTACCATTTCCTCACATACAAAGAGAAACATTATTAAACTTCATCACAATCCCTTCCACAATTTATTAATCCTCTATGGAGTTCATCATTTTCACATGTGATGCACCTTCCTAAATTCCCACGAGAGTTATCCATCCTTACAGTCCTTAAATAAGACACAACCCCAACCTCCACGAGCCTTATCTCCATCCAAATATACAAAATATTAGAAACTCTAATTCCTTTCCAATGTCTCTTAAACTAGTGAAACATGAAAACGTAAAATTCTAACAAGTGAGAATTCTATACTATTATTTTTATAATTATACCACATGGTTTAGGAACTCCCATCTTATTAGGGTGGAAATGAAATGTTTCTCATGATGAATAATATGGGATTGCATGAATATTTAGTGCCATTAATATGGTATTACACATTGCCATCAATATGCACTACTTGTCGCTTTTTAGAATTTGCATTAAACTATGATTTGAGTGGGTGAAAATATCATCCTTACATATAGTTTAAAATACAATTCATGGGAGGTGGTGATGAATCATGTCCCCTTTTTTTTTTTCATCATTCATGATGCAAACGATGTTCTTTATCTTCCACTTTGTCATGTAATGAGTTTAATAGTCACAAAACATGATAACATGCTACAAATTCAAACTTTCTACTACTCTCTTGAATATATATATTAACCTACTCAATTATGATTATTGTGGCATTGTTCTAGAGACCATATAATGAATAATTGCTATGGAATCCCCAATCATTAAAATACGATTTAACTCCCATTTTCTTCATAATGGCCATACCTTGTAAAATAACCAAGACTTCAATTTGATTGTTCGTTGTCTTTATTAGACCCCATTATCGAGTTAACAAATGGTTATTAATAATATGTTTCAACCCTTAATTGAACAATATAAGTATAATTAATATAATATTTCATTTAAATTTTAATATATTATTAATATTTTGATAATATGTTATTATTATTTCTCCGAGGGTGTATAATGGTCAGTGATAGAGTGTACTTTTAAGGCACTCTGTTATGTGAAGTCACTAGTTCGAAACCCTTGACTAGCCTTGTGTGTCACGTGAGGGGCTTTGTTGGTATGTCTAGGGTTATAGTGGTAGTAGCTGGATAACACAACCACGTGTCCTGCGAATACATGCCTGAATGGGAGATGATGATGCATTACAATGGTTCAAATATGTGTTCTAGGTGGATTAATGAACCAACATAGATCCATCTTAACCCTGTATCTATCAAGAGCTCAGAGGGATCAAATCTCTCGAGGTGCAAACCTTTTTAAGAGTGAAAAACTTGAGGAAACGTTAAAGGTTTGCACCTCAAGAGATTTGATCTCTCTCGGTGCTTCATACATCCCTGGTTAACGTGGATCTATGTTGGTTCTAGTCGTGGGAGGTCACACAAAAATTGTAGATCAACAACGATATGCATAGCTATATGTCGAAGATTAATCTCATCATTTAAAATTTATTGAGTTACATAAGTTTGTTGAGAATATAGAGTATGAATTAAAAATATAGTTAATGAGTTACATCATGAATATGATGAATATAAAAAGTAACAATCTAGAATGATGAAAAATGTGATAATAATAAGAATGTAGTAAATTACAAATAATTACATAGTCATGAGTCTGAATCTTTTTCTTCTAGGTTGAACACGTTTTTCACATTTTATATATATATTAATATTACAATTGTTTTAATGTGCAAATATCAATAGATAAATCACACATAACCAAACAAAGTATATGACTTCAACTTATAATATCTATTTTGAAATTTGTTTTCAATAGGTTATTGTTAAATTCATTTCACTTGATGATTTGCTATATCTCACACTTGAAGTCAATATAGAGAATTAATTTCTTTCATATCATTTTTTTGATTAATTAATGCACTAAATCATGTTTCATAGTATTGTCACTAAAATCAATGCACCCTATTGGTTTATGTTGTATCATAGTTAAAATGAATACAACTACTTGATTATGCAAAACATTTGTTATTGTTTCATCACTTAAATCAATGCATTTTTTTGCATTAAATCAACATTCCACCTTTTGAACTTTTTCACCATCCGACAAAATAGATCTTGGTAAAATGACCATTTTTTGTTGTTTAAATTACATTTTTGAATGCATAAATGGATTCACCACCCTGAAACTCCCCGAGGGCACTCAGATTATACATACTCAATCACTCAAATCTGGAGATCCAACAATTTTATATCAGATTTCAGATAAAATTGATCGGAAAATATGTCCATAAAAACGCTAAAAAGTCAAATCCTTAGACTAAGTGCAACTACTTAGGAGAGACACATGTCAACACCACTTTGAACACTTTTTTCACATTTTAATATCTTAATATCATAATTTTTTTAATGTGAAAATACCAATAGCTAAATTACACATAACCAAACAAAATGCATGACTTCGACTTATAATATATGTTTTGAAAGATATTATTCTTTTGGGAGGGATACTTGTCATTTCTTCAATTAATTAATGCATTGAATCATTTTTCATAGTATTATCACTTAAATCAATGCATCATATTGTTTTATGATATACCATCATCATTGAAATCTATGCACCTTATTATTTTATATTATAGCATTGTTAAAATGAATACAACTACTTGATTATGCTAAATCATTTTTCATATTATTATGATTTAAATCAATGAGCCCCGTTGTTTTATGTTATATCACTATCACTAAAATGGATGCATCTTATTACTTCAATCCTGAAAAAATTATTTGAAAATCCAAAAGAATTGTCTCCACTACTAATAATTTAACACTCCATTGAATTTATGACAGCTCCTTTCGAAAGTCCTCAATCAAAAAGAAAGAATAGATATTGAAAGTTAGATCAATAAGTTGCTATAAGATGGCCATATTAAGGGAAGCACGTTCAACTTATAATATATGTTTTGAAAATTGTTTTCACTCTAAATTCACTCTAAATTCATTTGACTTGATGATCTCTTGTATGCCAACATTGAAATCAACATAGATGATTAATTTCATTCCTATCTTAGTCATTTTTCATAGCGTTATCACTTAAATCAATGCACCTTATTGTTTTATGTTATAAATTATTATCACTGAAATCAATGCACCTTATTGTTTTATGTTATATCATCGTTAAAATGAATACAACTACTTGATTACGATAAATTATTTTTTATTATATCATCACTTAAATCAATGCATATTTTTTGTATTAAATCAATGCAACTAATTGTTCTAAATCACATAGCACAACTAATATAGTCCCCTTAAAACTTTCTCCAAGAATATCTGGTAGAGCACAACTAAGATAGTTCACTTAATATTTAATGCTATTGTCTTCAACATATAGTTTTTTATTTACTCAATATTATATTATTCTTTTAGGAGGGACACATGTGGAGTTGATCATGCTTCTTACATTTTATATATCTTAATACTATTATTGTTTTAATGTGCAAACACTAAACTACAAATCACATATATTGCATATAATGCCCAAATACTAAGTTATTGTTAAATTCATTTTATTTGATGCTTTGTTGTATTCAGAGTTCAAATCAATATAGAGGATTATTTTTCTTCCTATCATTTCTTCAATTAATTAATGGACTGAATCATTTTTATAGTATTATCAATGAAATCAATGCACCCTATTGTTTTATGTTAAATCATTGTTGAAATTAATACAAATACTTGATTAAAATCAATGCATTTTTTTTTATATTAAATCAATGTAAATAATTGCTCTAAATCATTTTTCATTGTATTAATTTGCTTTGCATTATTTCTTTAATCAATTAATACACTCAATCATTTTTCAAAGTATTATCACTCAAATCAATGCTCCTATTACTCTAAATGGTAAAGTAATGGTAAATATGATATATAATAGAGTGTGAGTTTTTTAATCTAGTAAATATGTTAAAGTTAGAGAGACAATAGAAAATATAAATAGTAATAATAATAATAATAATGACTAAAATAATGATAAATTTACTAAACTAATAAAAATAATAGTAGTAATAATAATAATAACTATAATAAATTTACTAAAGTAATAGTAAATATAATAGATATAATAGTTTGTGACTTTTTAAATTCAAATTTTAATTAAACAAACTTTAAATTTTTGAAAAATTTGAAACCTTTGAAATCTAACATACTTTTCTCCATAAATATAATAGATATAATAATTTATGACTTTTTTTAATTCAAATTTTAATTAAACAAATTTTAAATTTTTGAAAATTTTAAAACTTTTGAAATCTAACATGAGAAAGACTAGACAACTTCTCCCCCATAAATATAAATAAAAATTTATAATAAATATAAAAACAATACACATATTATAATTAATTTGTATGAATGGTTGATAATTATGATAAATTGGATCAAAATTATTATAAAACTCTTAGAAATCTAATTTATTAATAATAATAATAATAATCTATTTTTAAGGTCACGGCCAAGCCACACCAAATTGGTGTATGAAACCCCTTGTTTGTGGGACAAGGGACTTCACTGAGTTATACATATCCTACATATCCTATCCCTCTGGATTTAAACTTGTAACCTCTTAAGAAAAAACACATGTTCTCAACCATTAAGCCCACTCACACTGTACCTATAAAAATTAATATTAAATAAAATAATTGAAAACAAAAACAAAAAAAAACATTTTTCCCAACTCTTTTTATGAAACTTAAATATTAGTTATAACTATAAATACCAAACATAAATGAATATATAGAAACATGCTGGTAAATGCCTCCTAACTTAGATTTTTGAAACCCTAAAAAAAAATTAGATCCTGTTTTATCCCTTCGTAACATTTCTGGTCGGGTGGTTCGTCTTTGCTAAAGTGGATGGGATTCGAACAGACTAGACCAGAAAAGTTGAGCCGATATATCAACTGATCCGATTCATTTGCTCTGACATGTTATTATTCTCGTTTCTTTTGACGAGTACGAAGAACGTTTGTTGATATTATAAAACAGGAAGATGAAGATTCAGCAGACACCTGTTTGACCTATCACCTTCTGATATGATAAGGACGACTTGTTTGTTTGTGCGAGGTTATCGTATATATTCTTATTTTTGTTTTATGATATCCGCTTTAGGTTGTACTTTGTTCTCTTCACATATAAATATATATGCGTATTTTGTTCTCTTCTTGGACGGAATGTATGGCTTTTATCACACAGTAAACCGTAGAGCCGGGATCTCTAATTCGTTTGTATTTAAT
The DNA here is from genome assembly GCA_009831015.1 of Picea engelmannii. Taxonomy (NCBI): domain Eukaryota; kingdom Viridiplantae; phylum Streptophyta; class Pinopsida; order Pinales; family Pinaceae; genus Picea; species Picea engelmannii. Next base: position 1,472,846 of record ML782912.1, read on the forward strand.
TGGTTTTTGCCCGCCCTCTCTTTCCACGCAGTACGCCAGCGTGATCACTAGTCCAATCGAGCACGGAATTCTTCCTTGTTGTCGAGATTCGTATCAGAGGTTTAAGATTGTCTCCTGTATTCGACTACTGAGCGTATTATAAACCAGTGGCTCGCGAGTCCGTGGTTGGAGAAATTGCGCATGTTTGAACTTAAAACAGGACTACCATCGAAAAACTCCACTTCACTGATCATTTAAAAAGTTTTGAATTAAATCTTAGTAGGTATGATTTGAATTAAATCTTAGTAGGTATGATTCACTTAGATGCTATTATAAATCATGAGTTAACTTTAGGTAGGTTGAGTTTTATGTAGCTAAAAAGTTTTGAATTAAATCTGAGTAGGTATGATTCACTTAGATGCTATTATAAATCATGAGTTAACTTTAGGTAGTTTGAGTAATGATTACAAATGATATTGGTTTTCTTGTGTATATTATTTCACCTGAAATTATGTTTTGGTTTTGGAGTAAGACCTAAAACTGTTAATTGTTAATTTTCAAGTTTTAGTTGAATAGCTATGATGAGTCAACCTACATACAGTGATGAAGTTATCCTAATTGTTGATTGAGAAATAAGTTTTACTACCTTCCTTCTAATAAAAAAAAATTATAGTATAATTAAATGCTTTTAATTCTAATAATATTTTTTACCAAAGAAAATTGCTCTCTCACCAAAATTAAGAGTGTTCTCATGTACAATATTATATATATTATAAGTAAAGGTGTCATATATATACTTGGGTTGTATTGTCTTTCCATCTAATGCACATGTTTTTTCCATTATTGTCTTTTCATTAATTAATTTATTATTAATTATTAATATTTATACATTATATTATAAATATATTAATTATATATTTATAATATATTATAAATATATATAGAATGTCTGCAAGATGTTGCTAACTAAACCATCCTCAAACATAGATAATATAACAATACTACATCTGTAAATCTTAGCAAATAGAAATCAAATCGAATTGAGGCTTTCTCACTAGGTTCTGAGTGGGCACCTCGGTTGCTAATTGTGTCCATTGAAGAGTTAGTAGAGTTTTCATAGAATCTAGGTTTAGTTGAATCTTCATTGGATCCACGATGAATATTTAGGTGAACCAAAATGAGAGATCATCTAGACTGTTCGATTGTTCAAGTTGTCTACCTTAAAATGATCATGGTTTCTTTAGAATCCTCACAACAGCTTTCATATCGAGGAGGTGTTGTATTCCCTTCCCAAATTATTTACCAAGATTTATTGTTCAATGGCCTTCCCCTTCTCCAGGGCCCAAGCTATTGTCGATTCCTTGACTTCCCCAATTTCCTTTTGTACCAACAAAGGCAATCATTTCTAAAAAAATAAGAAGTAAAGAAGATATTACAGAGAAGACAGATTGGGAACAAGAATGTGTATAGTGCATTCGTATTAGATGAAAGGATGAACCTTATAGGCGAGAAACACTACAACCGAAGTAAGAAACAAAACAAGAAATCCTAACGATTGATATAGCTAGCCAGAACAACTGGCACTGTACAATCATATAATGTTGAGGTTATAGTTATAACTAACACTCCCTCTTAAACTTAACAGTTACAAACATCAACACTGATAATACCCAAGTGTTGTCTATAAAAATCAAATATGTTTTTTCCCAATGGCTTTATAAAGATGCTTGCAGGATGATCTCGTGAGCCACAAAATTGAAGGACGATTTCACCATTATTGACTAGCTTGTGTATGAAGTGAAAGTGAGTGTCAATGTGCTTTCTTTTCTTGTGAAAAACTGGTTTTTGGATAAAGAAATTGTTGAAGTGTTGTCAGAAATGATAGGAGTTGGCTCATTTTCTATATGTTACATATCATTCAATAGTCTTCGCAACCACACAACTTCACAGGAATCTCAGGTAGCAGCAACATACTCTGTCTTTGTAGAAGGGTAAAATCATGAAGCTGGGTAACACTTTTGCTTGTTTTATGACAAAAAAAACTGTATTTTCACAAGTTCTTCAATTTCTGGCATACAAAAGTATTTTTTTTATTTAGAATTTCACTTTACAGTAAAAACAAAACTTGTAAA
>ML782912.1:1475006-1485873 GCA_009831015.1 Picea engelmannii
AGAGAATTTGCAGTTTCCTGCAAACAGTCCCATTTTCACATTTTCGGCCGAAATATTCTTTCGGCCGAAACCTAGTTTTTAACGGAATCCGTTAAAAATAAACGTTTCGGCCGAAAAGTATTTCGGCCGAAATATTCTTACCACGAGAAAATAATTCATTCAAAAAACATTCTACGCGAATTTTGACGGCATCGTTAAATTTGACGTGAAAAATTTCGGCCGAAAAATATTTCGGCCGAAAGTAATATTTGTTCGGCCGAAAAATTGCCGCTAGAAATTTTGGAGACCCGATTGTCACGAAAGTGTTACCCAGCTTCATGATTTTACCCAGAATATATTGAGACAATGGGTTGCTTCTTTGATGCCCAAGAAATCAGGTTCGTGCCTAGGTGACAAGCATATCCTCAGGTGTTTTTCCGATCATCTAGGTTGCCTACAAAATCACTATGAGTGTAACCAGAAAGATGATTATCTTTAGACTGAGTGTACCATAAGCCAAAATTGAGAGTGCCTGCAACATATCTCAAAATCATTTTCTCCATCTTCTAGTGTGAATCTTTGGGAGATTCCATGAACCTGGAAACAAAACCGGTTGCATACATAATATCAGGCCTAGTTGTTGTAAGATAAAACAAAGTGCCTACTAAAATTTTGTACAAGGTAGAATCCATTGTAGGGCCTTCATCTTGCTTGCTCAATTTTGTGCCTAGGGGTATACGAGTTTATGTTGGGTTGCAGTCTTCCATGAAAAATATTTTGATGATGTATGTTGCATTATTTTGCTGAAAGACAAAAATCCCTTTGGTTGAATGGTCAATCTCAATCCCCAAAATATATTTCATTATGCCAAGATTTGTCATCTCAAACTCAAATTGCATGGCATGTTTAAAACTGGTTAACTCAAGATTTCCAGTATATATCATGTCATCAAAATATAAACGTACAATCATAATTTTACCTTGTTGATATGTTTTGGTGTATAGAGTTGACTCATTTTCGCTTCTGCTGAAACCGCTCTTAATCAGGTAAGTGTCAATTCTGTTGCACCAAGCTCTTGGAGCTTGTTTTAAGACATACAAGGCTTTATTCAACCAATACACTTTGGTTGGTTGCTCTTTGACTTCAAATCCAGGTGGATGATCCACATAGACCTCTTGTTCTAAGACACCATTCAGGAAATATGACTTGACATCCATCTGGTATACTTTCCATTTTTGTTGAGCTGCTATGGCTAAGAGAGTCATTACAGTGTCCAACCTTGCTACTAGAGAAAAAATTTCACCATAATCAATGCCAGGTTGTTGTAAGAATCCTTTGGAAACAGGTCTTTCTTTGTGTTTTTCAATCTACCCCTTTTCATTGAGATTAGTTTTGTAAACCCACTTGACACCAATACTTTTCTTGTGTCTAGATCAACAAGATCCCATGTCTTGTTCTTCTCAGTGGATTCAATCTATGGGTTCTTGTCTTGAACCCAATGTGGCTCTTTAGTTGCCTCTTTAAAGGATGTAGGTTGGCATGGCATTAATGAAAAAATATTCTGTTGATCAATATTATTCAACTGTTGATGGATTTCTCTCAAGCTTCGAGTTATCTGATTTTGAAGTTCAAAGGTTGAATTTCTACTTGAAGAAGAGTTGTCCTAAGGACTTTCAAGCTCTACTTGTACTTGCAACCTTGGAAGGACAAACTGATGTGTTTGTTGTCCCGAATTTTCTATTTTTTCAGGAAGTGGCAACAACGGATTTTCACTGTCCATAGGACGATTTTCAGACTCACTCCAGAACTGATTTTCCAAAAATTTGACATCTCTACTGAGAATGAGTTTCTTTGAAATAAGATTGTAGAGTTTGTAGGATTTGGATGTCTCATTGTAGCAAAAAAAAATGCATTTCTCACTTCGATAATCAAGTTTCTTCCTCAATTTGGAAGGTATGTGAGCGAATGCAATGCATCCAAAAATACTAAGATGATAAACATTTAGCTTTGTCCCACTCCATGCTTCTTGAGGGACCTTCATCTTGACACTAGTGGTGGGAGATCTATTCAGGAGATAAGTTGAGCATACTACTGCTTCAGCCCAAAATAGATTTGACAAACATTTCTCTCTAAGAAGGCTCCTTGCCATGTTCATTATAGTCTGATTTTTATTCTCAACCACACCATTTTGTTGTGGAGTAGATATGGTTGTATTTTGCATGATGATTCCTTGTGATTTGCAGAAATTTGAAAATTTTGTTGAACAATATTCTCCTCCTCCATCTGACCTATGAATATTCACATATTTCCCACTCTGTTCTTTAGCTTCAGCCTTGAACTCTTTGAACTTTGAAAAGGTTTTAGACTTGTGTCTAAGGAAATAGATCCATATTTTCCTGCTAAAGTCATCAATAAATCTTAGGAAATAAAAGCTACCACCTATTGAATTTGTTTGCATTGGTCCACATAGGTCAGTGTGAACCACCTCTATGTGTTGTTTGGCTTGAGTGGAGGACTGTGGAAAACATGTTCTCTTATGTTTTCCAAGAATGCAGGACTCACATGGGGGATTTTTCTCTTTGAAGATAGGTATACCTTTGAACAAATATTGCATGCCAAACCATAGTTTCATTGGGGGTGGTTGCACATTTTTCATAAGATTGGATCAAATTTGTAGTTATAAGGGTGAGGGGAAACATTATATTCCTAGTCATGTGGATTTCAGAAATCAATTTTATGTTGGGAGATTTGTTATATATCCTACAAGATGCTCCTTCAAAGAGTACCTTATATCCATTTTCAACTAGTTGAGCTACACTTAACATATTATGTTTCAAATCTGGAATGTTGTAGACATTGTTTATGTCTTTCCTTACATTTTGTTTAGTGAGAATAGGTACAGTTCCTTTTTCATGAACTTTGACTAAAGAATCATCTCCAAGTGTAATAGGAGATGAAATAGAAGAATCAATGCATGAAAGTAAATCTTTTTTACCTGCCATGTGATTGTTGCAGCCAATGTCCAACAACCAGATATCTTTGTGTTGTTTTTCAGTCTTGTGGCATGAGATAAACATTCCATCTGAGGTTTCTCCTTCATGATTTGATACATTTTCTCTTCCTGAGTGTTGATCTATTTTCTTCTTTCGACATTCAGTGTTGGATTACAGAGAGGGGAGGTGAATAAGTAATAGAGAAATTTAATCCTTTTTAACCATATAATCCAAGTGTTATATCAATGAAGCATTATCATCCAATAATTGTAGAGTAAATAATAAATGAACACATGAACAATCATACACATACACAGTACACCATTGTTTTATGTGGAAACCCAAATCGAGAGAAAACCACAGAATGTTTTTTCTTATATGTCTTGAAGAATTACATACATTGGAAGCACCAACTTCCTTTGTTTTCCAACTGCAACTGGAAGAAGGCTCCAACCCCCTAGTTTCTCAAGCTACAACTTGAGGGAATATCCAACTCCCCAATTCTCTGGATACAACCAGAAGGAGACTACAACCCCCTATGTTCTCCGGCTACAATTGGAAGGTGGCTACAACCACCTGTCCTTGCCCCGTCCTACCACCCTAAAGTAGAAGTAGAATGATGGAACCAATGTCACACTATCATTGTGAGATATACCGCTATAAACCTATACCAATAAATCTGAACCATGCATCAACTTGTACCTCAACCTGTAATCAACTTGTACCATAAACAAGTGCATCAACCATGCACCAACATGTAATGAACCTGTACCATAAACAAGTGCATCCAACCATGTACCAACTATGTACCAATCATGTGTCAACTGCTCATCGACTATGACTCATCAATATGTACCAACATCATCAACTATACACCTCATGTATGTGCCAACTCATCAACTACTTGTCTCAACCATGTACTCAACATGTACCTCAAATAAAATTCTTCATCAATTTCATCATCCAAATCTGATTTGTAGCTCTGTAATAGACCTGGTGTATATGATCACATTCCTGCAAACCTTCCTTATCTTTAAAAACAAGACACTAGCATTTTCATCAAACTTTTCTTTAGTCTCACATGCCTAGTTTTGAATTAGTCAACAACCCTAACCTGAAGTAATCATAACTTTGTACATGTAATGTATAAATGTATGAAACTGATACACAATGTTATTCAATGTGTTTTATGCAATTCCTCCAGGTTTCACTACTTGGAACCTCTGAGAAAATGAGTTATAGAAAAAATGGAATACCTTGTTGAATTATGGCTTATTCTAGAGAGAGACTTTGTAGAGAGTGCCCCGCACAAAATATTTGTTTAATTTATTTGAAACTGTTTCACAACATACTACATAATGTACCCTAACCAACACATTTTGTCTCACTTAATTTGGATTTATTATGAAGAATTTATGACATTTTTACCCGAAACACCTATTTTTGACTAGTTTCAGGACTAGCCACAAACCCTATTTTCCACGAAGTGTAACTCCCAAAATACAACAAACCACAAGCTGTATTTTTTACCAAATATACTTGGGTATGTTTTCTCAATGGCATAGAAATTTCACGGTCTGAATCATTATTGAAAAATCGTTATAGAGAAAATGGTGAGATGACCTGTAAATAACATACCTTAGGAAGCACCATCAAAAGAATTTATCCTTGCATTTCGGCCTTATTTTCTTCACTTTCCTCAGAAATTCATCTTATATATCCTTTTTTTACCTCAAACACCTATAGGTATTCAATATTCTCAAGTGTGATTGAAATCAGAGAGCCTTGCCTCTTATTTATACTCTCCAAGTAGCTTCCTTAAAAGCATCTTCTAGGTCACTTGACCCACTTTCCTTATTTTAGGGTTAACCCACTCCTAATTTCTCTATTAAATTTATTATCCAAATAATTTATTTTGTATTCACTTTGAATTATAATACACTCATAACTTCACTTTATTATTTACCTTTTAAAATCTCTTAAACCACTTTGACTACTTTGACCTTTTGAGGCTTCTAGATGACATATGAGGGTCCTCCAACTTCGTAAGGCCATAACTCTCAAACCATGAGGATTTATGTGACATTCCACATACCAAAAGAAATGGAATGAAATTTATTATCCATCTAGAGTAGTATTACCTTCAAATATATAAAAAATCCATGCCATTATCCATCAAACAAACTTGGGTCCATTACCCAAACCTGGGTTCTCCAACTTCACATGGTCATAACTCTCTAACCGTGAGGAGTTATGTGACGTTATGCATACCATCGGAAATGGAATGAAAAGAACTATCCATATAGGATAGTTTCCTTGAAAAATTCATTGTCCTTCATCTCATTATTCCACAACTAAGCATGGGTTCTCTTACTTCTCAAAGCATCTTCCCATGAGGGATTTCACCATAAGGGGACCACTTTGGAGTTCATCCATATTTAATTCTTATCAACCATGACAAAACAGTAATGAGTCATATTTACATCAAACAATCTTGGGTCCATTACCCAAACCTTTGTGCTATGGGGATTTCTTCAAGGGTTCACATCAATGACAACCAACCTTAATCAACAATCTCCCCCTTTGGCATTGATGGAAAAACTCTGATGCAATACTAAAATCAGATCACTCATGCTCCCCCTGGAACCATGCCTCTGTCCTCTGCATCTGATAAATCTCTCCCCCTTTGTCATCAATGGAAAATGTATCTTTCTATCTGGGGCTGCTCCCCTTGACTGAACTGTCCTCTTATGGTGCTTCCTCATGTACATCTAAGACATATAATATAAGCATTCAAAAAGAATTAAAAAAGAATTCATTTTGGAGTAGAAATAACTTCAAGTCTTTGGCGAAGATATTCAAAGGCTTCCTGTGGAAGTGGTTTTGTAAAGATGTCTGCAAATTGTTCTTTTGTGCCCACATACTCAACCTTGATGTTCTTTTTTGCAACCTGTTCCCGTAGAAAGTGATACTTGATTGGAATGTTCTTCGTCTTGGAGTGCATCACCGGGTTTTTTGAGATACAGATGGCACTTGTATTATCACAATATATTGGAATGGGTTCATTGTACTCAACCTGTATATCTGTCAAAGTTTGTTTCATCCAAATAACATGTGTACAACATGTTGTTGCTGCAATATAATCTGCCTCGGTTGTAGATAGAGATACTAATGATTGTTTCTTTCTTAGCCATGATACCAAACACTCACCTAAGTAGAACGCTGATCCACTGGTGCTTCATCGGTCATCAATACAACCTACCCAATCTACATCTGTGTAGGAAATAAGTGATAGGTCTTTTCCTTTTGGATACCATAATCCAAACACTTATGTTCCTTTGAGATATATGAATATCCTCTTTACTTCTAATACATGAGATTCTTTTGGTGCTGCTTGAAATCGTGTCACCTGTCCAACTGCCTGCATTACATCTGGTCTGGATGTTGTCACATATAGTAGGCTACCAATCATTGACCTGTATTGCCTCTGATCTGTAGACTTCAAATCATCATATTTGCTCAACTTACAACTGGCTTTCATGGGAGTGATAACTGGTTTGCAATCTTCCATTACGAACATCTTTATCATTTCTCGTATATAATTGGTTTGAGAAATAAAAGTTCCTTTGTTTATTTGACGTATCTGAAGTCCCAGAAAGAAGGGTAGTTCTCCATGTAATGACATTTCAAATTCATTTTTCATGTCTTTTGCAAATTTCTGGCTTAACCTGTCATCATCAATACCAAAAATAATATCATCAACATAAACTTCAATTAATAAAATATAACCTTGACTTAACTTGATGCAGAGGTTGTTGTCTGCACTTCCTTTTATGAACCCTACCTGTTGCAGATACTTATCTAGTCTGGAGTACCATGCTCTGGGAGCATGTTTTCTACCATACAAGGCCTTGTTTAATTTACACACATAGTTTTTGTTCTCTAACAACTGAAATCCTTCTGGTTGTTCAATGTAGACTTCTTCTTCAAGTTCCCCATTCAGAAAAGATAATTTAACGTCCATCTAATATACTTAACATTTTTGGAGCATGCATAAGATACAAGAAAACAGATTGCTTCCATTTTGGCAACTGGGGAAAATGTCTCTTCAAAGTCAATTCCTTCAATCTGAGCATATCCTTTACATACCAATCTAGCTTTGTTCCTTGTAACCTGCCCATCTTTATTCAATTTATTCCTGAAAATCCATTTTGTGTCGATCACTTTCTTATTTTTTGGTATTGGAACCAATTCCCAAGTGTCATTTTTCTCTATTTGAAACAATTCTTCATCCATGGCCTTATTCAAAAATCCATCCTTGTTGGCTTCTTCAAAACAGTTTGGTTCAATTGTAGATAAGATTGCTAGGTGTGTTTGTTCTAGTGGATGGATTCTTCTTCTAGTCTCAACTCCTGCATCTTTGTTTCTGATAATCTGATCTGAAGGATGATTCTTATGTACTCGTTTACTGGGTGTCTTTGGAGACACTTTCTGAATTTTCTCTTCTACTTTTATCAGATTCTCTTCATCGTCATCTTCCTGTTCTACTTCTTTTTCATCTTCTTCTTCAAAAAGTTGTTCCATTGATTTGTTTTATTCTTCCTTGGATTCTAGTTTGTATGTCTCATCAATTGTTACATTGATGCTTTCCACAAATTTGTTTAATCTTATATTGTAATACTTGTATGATTTCCCTATACTTGAGTAGCCAACAATTATTCCTTTGTCCTCACAAGAGTCAAACTTTCCTATGCTCCCATCTTCTCTTTTGATGTAGCATTTGCTTCCCAAAACTCTGAAGTGATTCACATTTTCTTCTCTTCCTTTCCATAGATCGTAGGGAGTTTTGTTAGTGTTTTTTATGAGCATTACTTTGTTTTGAATGTGAACTAATGTATGCACTACCTGTGTCAAAAAAATATCTGTCAATTTGTAATCCATTAGCATTGTTTGAGCCATTTCCTGTGTAATTATCATCCATTACGGTAATGTTCATTTAACTTTGAACCACTCTCTGAACCAATCTATGAATCCATGCTCTCCTCCACTATCATATATCTATCCAAACTCTATTAAGTGTTCTTACAAATCTATCTTTGTCCATACTGTCCAAGACTCTACTTACGCAACTGTCCATAATGTTATCCCATTTATCATTATACTATCAAACTATACTTCTGCTAACCGATTGCTCTGAATCTATCTTCTCAAACTCTACAAGCTACTCGAAGGATGGTTCTTTCATCTATCACAGCTATCGCATAGACTCCCCCTGTCTAATATTCATATTACTTGGGAGTCTCTAAGTCGGATGGCTCAAAACAATTCTTGCTCTAATGTGTATTCATCATCATCTTCATTGGTAAATTCATCATCATCTTCATGGGTAGATTCATTATCTCTCTGATCTCTGACTTCTTTCTTTTTGTTTGTGGATTCATCTTTCACTACAATGCTTGAAAGTACAATATCTTGAACCTGTTCCTTATTTACTTGCCCTTCCTTTCTTTTAGTTATTTTCCAAACCTTTTTGTATCTGACATCTTTCTTTTTCTCTGTAGAATTTTCTTCATCTCGTTTTATTGTGAATCTTGTGATCTTGGGTACCTCGTCTTTGTTCATCTGTTCTTATTGTTTTCTTAACCATACTTTCTTATATATGATATCAGTATTCTCTTTCATGGAAGTATCGATCATGCTTCTATAATCACTGGCTATGTGTCCATAGTTATGAAATTTGTAACACTCAATGTTACGTGTGGCCACATAGGCACTTCTTACTTGAACATTTATTTTATAATCCCTGCAATCTGCAACCTTATGTCCAAACTTAGTACAATAAAAACAATGACCATGAAATAAATTTGCATACCTAGGAGTGAATGATCTTCTTTGTGGTGTAGTCCTTCTAAATGTTTTTCTTGACTGATCATGATCATGATTTAAGCTTCTCTGTGGCTTGAACATGGATGGTCCCCTTGAAGATGTAACTTTAATAGTTTTCTTAGATTTTGGTTGACCATGATTCCTTCCTTTGATTAATTCTACATAACTCTTTCTATTTTCTTCATTCTTCTTTTCTAGAAACATAGAGTGCTTCTCTTCATTGTCTATAACTGATGTGGATGTTTTTGTCTCTTCAAAGTTCGTGTTAAGATTGAGGATTTTACTTCTCAATGTGACAACTTCTTCTTCTTTCTTCATTATCTGAGACTTCATGACTTCTTCTGTTCTTTTCGCTTCTTCAAGATGAATTTTTAATGTGATTGTTTCTTCTTCAAGTCCTTTCTCTCCTTGACCAAACTCTACCTCAAGCTGGTTTAGATCGTTAGTTCTTTCCTTAAGATGATCTATCAATATCTTCTCTCTTATTTCTGCTTCTTCCTTTTGTGTTGCTATGTTGGTTTCCAAACATTTCTTTTGATATTCAAGATTTTCTTCGATCTTTCTGGCTTCTTCTAGCTAATTTATTAAGTTCACGATGACCTTTTGGGTTTCATAAAAAATGTGAACTATTTCCTTTTGTTTCATCAATTCTTTCTTGAGTGAATTGTTTTCTTCTCTTAGTTCATCTAAAGCACTAATCAATTCTTCTTCATAATTGTCTTCTTTTTCAATTATTTTTCCTCTCTCATTTCCTTCATGGCATTATATTTCAAGATGTCCATGTTTTTAACAATTAACACAAAACAACATACCTCTGGTGATTATGTACTCTTCATCTTCTAAATCTTCTTGACATGGTGAACATAATTCTTCTTGATTTGTATCTGCATCTTCTTTGACATTTTCTGAATCTGTGATGGGTGAAGAATATATGGCATGTAACTTATCCCAAAGTTCTTTTGTTGATGAACATTTACCAACCTTTACTCTTACCGAATTATGTAATCCTTCCCAGATGAAATCCATTGCTACTTTGTTATTTTTCCTCAATTCCTTCTTGGCTGAAGCCTTTGCCCTTTTTGAACTATCATATCCTGTAACAACTGATAGTCAAATATAATGTCCCTGTGCCTGTAAAAATACTTATGTCCTTATGCTCCACATCTCATACTTAAAACCATTATGACCATTAAACATTGGTACTCCATTCTCAGAATAATCCATGATCTCCTTACAGTGGTTAAACTGTTTCCTTAAGGAACTGGCTCTAATACCAATTGTTGGATTACTGAGGGGGGGTGTAAATCAGTAATAGAGCAATTTAATCCTTTTTAACCATATAATCCAAATGTTATATCAATGAAGCATTTTCATCCAATAACTTCAAAGTAAATAAGCAATTAACAAATGAACAATCATACACATACATAGTACACCAGTTTTTTACGTGGAAACCCAAATAGGGAGAAAAGCACGAAATGTTTTTTCTTATATGTTTCATTGGAAGCACCAACTTCCTTTGTTTTCCAGCTGCAACTAGAAGGAAGCTCCAACCCCCTAGTTTCTCAAGTCACAACCTGAGGGAAAATCCAACTCCCCAATTCTCTGGCTACAACCAGAAGGAGGCTACAACCCCCTATGTTCTTCGGCTACAACCGGAAGGTGGCTACAACCACCTGTCCTTGCCCCGTCCTGCCACCCTGAAGTAGAAGTAGAATGATGAAACCACTGTCACACTATCCCTGTGAGATATACCATTGTAAACCTGTAGCAATAAATCTGAACCATGCATCAACCTGTACCTCAACCTGCAATCAACCTGTACCATAAACAAGTGCATCAAGCATGCATCAATCTGTAATCAAACTGTACCATAAACAAGTGCATCCAAACATGTACCAAGTATGTACCAATCATGTGTCAACTACTCATCAACTATGACTCATCAATATGTACCAACATCATCAACTATACACCTCATGTATGTGCCAACTCATCAACTACTTGTC
>ML782912.1:1511110-1540259 GCA_009831015.1 Picea engelmannii
TCCTGGGCCATTCCTCCGACACTAAACAAGGTGTAACCTGGAGGGAATGAGTCTTCCCTAAGGAATGACTGTCTTGGACTATTCCCCACCTTGGGCCATTCCTCTGACACCAAACAAGGTGTATCCTGGAGAGAATGAGTCTTCCCTCGAGGAATAACTATCCCTGATTGTTGAGCCTGGACTACTCCCCACCCTGGGCCATTCCTCTGACACTAAACAAGGTGTAACCTGGAGCGAATGAGTCTTCCCTCGAGGAGTAATTGTCTGGACCATTCCCCACCCTGGGCCATTCCTCCGACACTAAACAAAGTGTATCCTAGAAAGAATGAGTCTTCCCTCGAGGAATGTTTGTCCTGCATCAACCTCCAAATGAACGATTCTTCGAAACTACTCACAATTGTGAACTTCGAAAGAATGACTACCCGGCGAGGTGGACCATTCTACTTGACCACTACTCAGAGTGACTGCCAAGAAGAATGACTGTCCTAGACCACTCCCCATAATGAGAAGTCGCTATCTATGATACATCATCGATCAGCCTGCCTCCCATGTTAACTACAATGGAAAGCCACTATCCGTCAGAAATCTCAATCCACTTTCCGAACTGGAAAGCATCTGTCCAATCTGGACTCTTACAAAAATAAATGCTCCCTCCTAGCTGGAGAGTTATTTCAATTACATAACTAAATGTTTGTGTACCTTTTTCTAGCTTGAAAAGTCTTCCCTTCCGGTTAATAGAGTTATTTCCACGAGCTCTAGCTTGAGTATGCAAGCTCTTTCATCTTGAATATAGGCTTTACCAAAATGTATGCTTATCTTCTCATCTGTGGAGATATGTATTGGAGAATCACTTTCTCCTTTCTGGACTTCATCATGGATAATGTAATGCTTGTACTGTAGTCTAGAACACTGTGAAGGCTTCTTGTAGATGTGAACAATAGAGTATATCATAGTTGGAGAACTTGGAACATATCCATGTGGCACTTCTTCTGTCATCATGAGATCTGGTCTTCTGAGTAGTCATCTTGATGTTATAGGAAATCTTCACCACGCTTCTATTGTGCACTGGAGGTTCTCCACCAAGTTGTCTTCTTCTTATCTTCATACAGGAGTATCTTTCTAGTATGCCTCAAAGTCTTGAGATTTCTCCTCATGCGCTCTTTAATCAATTTCTTTTGGAGAACATTCTTTGCATTCACATGATGTAGAATTTTGACTCATGGATGTTGCAGATAATATAATGACTTATATAGAGATAAGTCTGGTGTACTGGAACAATCAATCATCATAATCTTCTCCCTCCATATGGGAGAGCCTCTGGTTCTGGATCTCGCAATGCTTTCATTCATAAGTCTTTTGTACACTATTCTTCATCACGACTTTCAATTCTTCTGCTTGATTGCTTTTAGTGAGTTCATATCAGGCTGGTAATCTTGTGACTCTTGATAGAATGACTGGTTGTTCTGGAATCCTTATGTTCCTCTTCATGTTTTTCTTTTACTTTTGGGTCCATGGAGTTTCTTATAGATTCCACTTCTTACCTTCATCATTGGTTCACAGATCTGGATGGACAACCAGGAATACTTTAAGGCTTCTCTTTGAAAGGTCTTCTTCTGCGGTTGAGCTGAACACATACTGTCTTGCATGACTGCTACCATGAATATATGCATTTCATCATCTTCAATGGAGCATAGGATTAGCTCCCTCTTAATCTTTGCTTCATGTAAGAGTGCATATAATCTGTTCCCTTCGTCCGACTGAGTCCATGCTTCTATCTCCGTCCTTGTTGTCTTCTATATAATAGATTCCACGCTTCCATCTGCATCCTTATTGTCTTCTGTAATATATAATTTTCTCTTTTTGTCTAATGGAGTCCACGCTTCTGTCTTAGTTGTCTTCATAAGTCTTTCTCCAATTCCTCTTGATATCTGACTCCTAAGTCTCTTCACGATTGATTCGGGTTATCTTGCAGTAGCTTCCACATGATTTGTATTTCATCCCTTCATGTGTATTATCTAATGATATTCATTATTATCTTGTTGTTGTTTCATAGGTATAGTTCCTTTTGGAACACATTATCTTCCAAGAGATAGATATGTAAGATATGTACAAAGACGATGCAAGCAAGATATGTACAGAAAATAAGAAGAGTGTTGTTACCTTTTAGTAGAAGAAGTCTCTTCCATCATGCTTAGTCTTCTTTGTCAGTTCCTTTTCTTCGGCAATCAATGCTTCGTGTTTCTTCTTCCTTTTCTTTGGCTCGAGACACTGATTTCTGTGGTGATCGTACTTCTGACAGTTGAAGCATTGTATTTCTGAAATGTCTTTCTTTTGATTTGGCTTCTTCCTTGAACCAAACTTCTTTTTGTTTCTGAAGTTCTTGAATCTTGTTGTGAAGGCTTGATCATCGTACTTTTTTTGAGGTTTCTCTTTTGCATTGATCCTTGATTCTTCTTGAGCACAACAAGTCCAAAATTCTTCAAATGTCGAGTACTCCTTCCTTGTATTCATGCTTGCGGAAAATGCATCCCATGTCTTGAGAAGACCATTGAGTACTATGTTCACCAATTCCTTTTCTGAAGTGATCTCTTCAATAGCTTGTAGTTGATCTCTTGGCTGGGAAATCCTTAGAAAGTATGATGTTATGTTGTCGTCATCATTCATCTTCATGTCACGGAGCTCATTCTTCAGACACATAACTTGTCCAATGTTTCTGACTGAGAAGAGATTAGTTAGGGAATCATACATCTTCTTCGATGAGTCAAGATGGGAGATGTAGGGTATCAAGTGGTCCTTTATAGAATCCACTATGATACTCATGGCATTGATGTCAACTTCCTTGAACTTCTCCATAGCTGCAACATTCTGCGGTTCCTTCTCTTCTCCTTCTTTAAACTCTGGCTTCATGATCTTTCCTTTCATAATGTCCAACACTTTATTCTTGGCAAGGATGAGGTCAATCCTTGTCTTCCATGCTCTGAAGTTGGAGGCTCCTTCTAGCTTGTTCTCAGACTTCATAGAGTTCGTCATGGCTTGCTTGACTTGGTCAAACCCTAGATTTGACCAGAAATCCAAACTTCACGTCTTGGCCTTCTGAGTGTACCAGGAGATGCACTAGGATAGGGCACACTGATATATCTAGAGATTAGGTCAATCTCGTCACTTTAAGGTTCCTCGACAAGAGGTTTAGGGTTTCTGCAATTACTTCTACTGGTAACTCTAGCTGTAGTGCTTTTGGAAGCTGCTCCTGCTAGTAACCCTAGCGGCAGTTCCTCAACGAGCTCAATATCTAGCGGTTATGTTTCCTTCTAGCGTTTTAGGCTGACTGAAGGGGTATGGGCCCATAACCTGTTAGAATATAGAAGATGGTGTGCTCATTTTACCATTGACAATACCCTCATCACCCAACCACAAGCTGAAGCCTCCCTCCGAGCACCTTAACCTTGACCTGAGAATTCCTCCGGAAGCAAACCCTAGGCTAGATAGCCAAACAAAGAGAAGTGCATCTCTCCCCAAGGATAGCACATCACAAAAAGCTGATCAGATAGTCCAAACCCTAGCCAAGAGATATCCAAACCAAACATTGAAACTTGTTGCTATTGCAGCTGCACCTGCAACCCTCCTCCAAACCTGCACACCAACTGCAACTGTAGTGCACACCAACTGGGAAAACTGTAGTCCGAAGATGTGACAAATGAGAACTGGCACCCTGTATTTATACTGGTTCTGCCAGATTTGTTGGGGCCGACTTTTCCTTTTGGATAGTGTTTGTTCAGTATATTATTATTATTTCTGGCCGACTTCTTCTCTTGGAGGTTAATAGCCTAATATAAATTATATTCTTGAGCCAACAAGGCTTCTAGGGTTATTAGCCAATTCATTAGGGTTTCTCTTGCTTCCCAGAGTCTTCTATTCTCGTCAGGTTCACATGTAGAGGTAAATACCTCCCACAGCTACCATAATATTAACAATGTTGAGGTACCTTCATGGTATAGTTGGATATGGATTAAGATATGTCTCGAGTGAAGATGTGAAGCTGCAAGGATATACAGACTTTGATTGGGTAGGGAGTGCAGTGGATAAGAATAGTAATTATGAATGTTGTTTCAGTCTTGGATCGAGCATGATCTCATGGTTGAGTAGGAAGAAAACATCAGTGGCACTCAGTAAATCAGGAGCATATTATATCACAATAAGCGTGGAAATATGTGAATCAATGTGGCTCCAAAAGTTGCTAGCTGGGATATTTGATCTAGAATTGGAGCCAACTTTGATACATTGTGATAATCAAAGTTGCATGAATCTTACCGAGAACCATGTATTCCATGAAAATTCTAAGCATATAGAGATCAAATATCATTACATCTTAGACATGGTAGAGAAAAGATATGTGGAGATTGTCACACACCTACTACAGAAACCTAGATTTTTCGTCTTTTTCTTCGAGGGACAGAATCCCCGAATTTCTATGGGGCCTAGCGCAGACCATCTCCCTTCCCTTATCCTCCTCCAAGCAACCACAACTTGGCCTTAGCGCAAGAGCCTCTCACAACTCGCGAGTTGGAGAGTCAAGGCTCTCGACTCCTTTTTCTCCAAATGTTGATACCCGAGATGCGATACAGGTATGGCTCCCTCCTCACTAGTGCCTGCTACATATAACCATAGGCTAGTCTAAACAATAGCACTACTCGCAACTCGCGACTTTTCTAGTTGGAGTGTTGAGCCCTCGTGCTCCTCCTTTGTGAATCCCCAAGATCTGAGAGGTCAACATTACATGGACCCTGCCAAGCGACGTGTACACGCCACTTGTCTTCTCTGTTGTACTCTGCTTATGAGTTGTATCGCTTTCGCCCATCACACGAGACCTCGACTCTCGGCATTTTGCGACCTTAGCGATCAAGGTGAAACTTCTTCATCCTGCAAAACCCCGAGCCACCATAAGTCAACAATGGGTTGACTCTTTCCCAGGTGACATGTGTCCACCACCTATCACCCACTCCTACCTTTCTCTGGGCGATTTTTGTTACGCCACCTGTCAACCACGCGGTCCTCACCTAACGAATGTGCCACATGTTCGCACGAGCCCTCGTTGCTCGGCACTTCGCTACTTCTGCAGTCGAAAGGAAGTTCTTTCAACCTTTGAACCCTCGATACGCGATACCATGCAGAGGTTCTGATCCAACAGTTCTCCTGTGGCTTGGATCCAACGACCACGATCACGTCGTGATTTCATGAATCGTGAGTTCATGTTGTCCTACCCTTGATCACTCCAAGTTGTGAGTCAGCGAAATTCTACCCGACTTCCACGTGTCCCGTGTTGATGGATGGTTCTGAATACTTCAGGACTTTCAGGACGTTGTCGAATCCACTCTCTCGCCTATGCAAAGGTTAAGATCGATGATCAATAGAGCTCCGAAAGATCCTTGGATCTACAGTCCTGGATCCCATCGCTACTTGCGAAGGCTAAAAGGGTCGAGGGGTTAATGCCTATGCTCCTCCTCTAGATCCATCAGTCTTGATAGATCTGGGGTATTTTCGAAAGGATTCCAACCGTTTGTCTACCAAACAATGGGGTATTCTCTTTCGATAATCGGACTCGCTATACTTTCTAAGCTTGAATCATGAAATTCAACCTCTTGGAGCTTCAAACTCCCACGACTCTGAGACCTTAGAGAGATACTCTTTCTTGCATAGGGTTTCCAGACCTGGATCGCATGAACCTTCAAATGGTTCTTGGGAAAATGTCCCTGATCTTAGTCGAGTCTCTGGGTAAAGGTTCAATATGGTTCTAAGGTTTATGGGGTAATTCCCGGGGATGAGTACTCTTGAGAAACCTTCCTAGAATATTACGAGAATCAAGAAAACAAGACGATTCTCGATGGAGAAAAATCATGCCCCAGACTTAATCATTTGTACAGAAACCAACTATGGTAGGTAAGTATACACATGCATCCATTATTTCCAATCTAAAACATCAGGTAATCATTTCACATAGAAATAATTATGGGCATATAAACATGAGAATGTATTCATGATATTCAATTCAAAATACAAGGCATAAAACACTTATCAGTTCTACCAGGCGTGATGCAACTACTGAGAGGGGTGCTCGTTTCCACCCAACCATAGGCTCAGTGACTCCAAACGGATTTACCACTAGTCACCCACGAGCTAGACCACGATGCTTTGAGATTCAATCTCCTACTTCCAGCTCAACGAAAGTTAAGGACAAAGGTTACTCTCCTTCTCCTGATACATAAAAATAATCCAGGACGAAGGTTACTCTCCTTGTTCTATGTTCATAACTCCCTGTATTTCCAAAGTTTCTTTAGTTCTCTTCCACGATCCTTGTCGTTCCCTCTCTCTACCCTTTACCACACCTCCTCTCTTTCCTTTTCTCTGCAAGATTGCATGTGGCATGAATTTCCCCTTCCATGGTTAGGTCTAGGATATTTTACGGATGGGTAGTTCACCCCCATCCCCTCATTAACTCTTGAGGATCCTCCCCACCTACCAATCTGACGAAAAATCCATTCCATGGTTAGAGAGTTTCTTTGGTCTTTGGTCAAGTAAAAACCAGTACGGTATTGGCCCGGTGGAAGTTAACGCAACCATTCTAGGTCCCTTCCACCACCTCTCATTATCCATCATGGTCTCTTTTAGCATATCCCCCTCCCAGCAGTCATGTAACACATATTCATAACATAATTTACATTCATCGACCTTTTATACAAAGGTCCATCAAATCAAACATTCACATCTTTGAATTTGCCATAGTTCTTGGCCAATATAGTTATTTTTATAGACTATGGGAAACAGGATGTTACAATTCCCTCCCCTTTAAAGGAACATCGTCTTGGATGTTCAATCTATCAATATGAAGTTTATGTACTGAAGTAAAAAAAATCGGATATGCCTGTTTCATGGCATCTTCCATTTCCCATGTAGCCTCATCTAGGCCAAAATGTTTCCACTACACCTTGACCTGTGCAATGGTTCGGTTCCTGAGTGGGGTTTCCTTTTTGTCCAATATGCATTGAGGTTCTGGTAGGAATTATCCCTCTGGTTCCACATGGATCACAGACCAGTCAATTATATGATTAGAATCATGTACATATTTCTTCAATAATGAAACATGGAAAACATTATGTTCTTTTACTGTGGGAGGAAGTGCTAGCCTATAGGTTACAGGTGCCACTCTATCTAGAACTTCAAAGGATCCACAATAATGAGGTTCCAACTTGGCACAAGCTCCCATCCTCATGGAACTCTTCATGGGCCTAACTCTGAGATATACGTGGTCTCCCATCTTGAATTCTCTTGGAGTTCTCTTTTGATTGGAGTAAATTTTCTGTCTGTTCTGAGGGACCTTTAGATTTTGTTTTATTTGAATCACTTGTTGTTCCATTTCTTTCAACATGTCGAGTCCAATAGTAATTATGTTTATGGGATTACTCCAACTGACTGGCGTGTTGCACAGCCTACCATAGAGGACTTCAAAAGGACTCATCTTCAGGGGTTCTTGGTAGCCATTGTTGTAGGCGAATTCCACCAGTGGCAGGTAATCTTCCCATTTTTTGGGTTGATGCATTACATGCATCCTTAGCATGTCTTCTAATATTTGGTTCACTCTTTCCATATGTCCATCGGTTTGAGGATGATAGGCTATGCTAAACAGTAATTTGGTCTCCAGACCATCCATCAAGGATTTCCAAAAGTTGGATGTAAATTTCGTGTCTCTGTTAGACACGATCTCTTTAGGCATACCATGTAGTCTGAATACCTCCTTCATGAATACGTTAGCGATATCTATTGCCTTGCAAGTCAACTTGATGGGGATAAAATGAGCGGACTTTCTCAATTTATCCACCACTACCATGATGGTGTCATTTTGTTTGGTTGAGGTTGGTAATCCAGTGATGAAATCCATGGAGATGGTTTCCCATTTCCATTCCGGGATTGGTAGAGGTTGTAATAATCCTACTGGGTGTCGGTGTTCTGCTTTAACCTGTTGGCATTCTATGCATTTGGCTAAGTACTTAGCTATGTCTTTCTTCAATCTAGGCCAATAGAATTGTTTCTTGGTGGCTGTGATCATCTTCTAGTATCATGGATGACCAATATATGGTCTTTTATGTAGTTCATCCATTATGAATCTCTTCAAGTCATCACAATCTGGAATATAAATTCTGTTTTTGTAAGTTAGCAGGCCTCCATCTATCATCCGGTAGCCTTCATACTTTACCCCTGTGGGTTCTTGCTCAAGGTACGAGGTCATAGTTTGGAAGAATGTGTCTATTTCTTATGCATTCTTAACTCTTTCCTTGACATTCGTCTCATAGGTGCTCACCGCTATCAGGTGAATTTTTTTCATACTTCTGCTAAGGGCATCAACCACCTTATTTTCCTTTCCTTTGATATGTTTGATTTTGATATCAAACTCACTAAGAAGGGCCATCCACCTAACTTGTCTGGCATTGAGCTTTGGTTTGTCAAACAGATATCGCAATCCACAGTGGTCTGTCATAAGTACAAATTTCCTTCCCAAGAGGCAATGCCTCCACATTTTTAAGGTGTGCACTATGGCAACCAGTTCTAGATCATGGGTCACATAGTTGACTTCATGCTCATTCAATTTTCGGGATTCATAGCAGACTACACTTCCTCCTTGCATAAGGACTCCTCCGATCCCTTCCTTGCAGGCATATGTGCATATGAGGAAGTCAGCTTCGGGATCGATGATCTTCAACACGGGTGTGTGGATCAGTAAATGTTTTAGGGATTGAAATCTTTCTTCACATTCTTCTTTCCACGTGAATTTAGCTCCCTTCTTCTGGAGGGCAGTGATTGGACAACCAATATTGGAGAATCCTTTTATAAATCTCCTATAGTATCCTTCTAAGCCTATAAGGGATCTGATATCTGAAACATCCTTTGGGGTAGGCCATTCTGTTATAGACCTGATCTTGTCAGGGTCTACTGCTACTCCTTCTTCAGATATGATATTGCCCAAGTAATGTATCTTCTTCTGGAAAAAGTCGCACTTGCTAAATTTGGCATAGAGATGATGTTCTCTTAGCACTTGAAGCACAAGTCTAAGATGTTCCTCTCTATTCTTGGAGTAAATTAATATATCGTCGTTAAAAACCAGTACAAATTTGTCTAGAAATTTTCTGAGCACATTGTTCATCAAGCACATAAAAGTGGCAGGGGCATTGGTTAATCCAAATGGTACTACCACAAACTCATAGTGACCATATCTCGTCTTGAAGGAAGTTTTGTGGATGTCTTCACCCTTGATTTGGACTTGATGGTATCCATATCTCAAGTCAATCTTTGAGAAGATGGAAGCACCTCCCAATTGATCGAACAGGTCATCAATCTTGGGTAAGGGGTACTTGTTCTTTATGGTTACCTTATTGAGTTGTCTATAATCTATGCACAGTTGGAGGGTACCATCTTTCTTCTTTACAAACATAACTGGTGCTCCCCATGGGGAAATGTTGGGCCGGATATAGCCTTTGTCCATCATTTCTTTTAGTTGTAATTTAAGCTCAACTAGCTCGGGTGTGCTCATCCTATAGGGTGTCCTAGACACTGACATCGCTCCTAGTGCAAGTTCTATCGAGAAGTCAATGTCCCTTCTCAGAGGTAGTCCCAGTACCTCTTTTGAAAATACATCTCTATATTCTCTTAGTGTGGGGTGGTCTTCGAGGCTTGGTTTGTCATATTCAACTGATTCCAACACCTATATCGCATATAGTGGACATCCCTTTCTACAATACTTCCTCATTTGAAGGGTTGATATTCGTCTCACCGAGACAGGTTTTTGGATCCCTTGGAGGGTTATCCTTCTTCCTTCTTCACTTACACATTCTAAGGTTTTATGGTAATAGTCTAGTTTGGCTTTATATGTGGCTAGCCAATCCATACCAATCAATAGGTCATATGATCCTAGGGGTAGTATGTTAAGGGTTGCTTGGGTGGGGAATTCACCCATAGTGAATTGGCAAGCTGGTATGACCTTCGCTACCTTTCTTTTGGTGCAAGTGGCTAACTGTACAAACCATGTCTTAGTGTGTTTATGTGGCTGTAATTTACACTTATCAACAGCCTTAGGAGCTATATAACTCAAATTTGAACTAGGGTCAATTAGAATAGACACTAGATGGTTGGTGATCATACCTTCCATCTCCACCACGGAAGCTTGGTGGTCAGCTTGTTTATTATCCAAGGCTGCATAAATTTGGGGCACACTCCTAGCCATGTCATTGATGTTGGTAGCTTCTTAAACGTTGTAAATTCTTAGACTATTCTGTTGTCAGTTCGGGCAGTCCCTCAGTAGATGTTCTTCTCCACAACCCCAACATTTCAAGGGTTCTCTCTTTGGGTTATCAATTGTTCCTGGGGTAGATCGAGAAGGTTTATTTCCGCGCTGGGAGGGGAAATTCTATTGGTGTACACTTTGGGTTGGGAAGCTCATCCTTGAGTCCTTTTTATAGTTTTTAAATCTTGGGGATTTAAACCCCTTTTTCTAGAATCCCGAACTATTCTTCTGCTTCTAGCCTTCGCGAGGTTCTATCCGATGCCCAAGTTGTTCATAACAATATCTTGCCTTTCAGATAGTGTCTTTCAGGGTCTTTGGCTCATCAAACTCAATCCTCTTCTGATAGTCCTTAGGTAGTCCACTGATGAATCGTTGCACCTTTGCCTTTTCTTCTTTTATATAGGGTACGTACCTTAACAACTCAAGGAATCTGCTGACATATTCCTCTATGGTGCGTTGCCCTAGCTTGAGTTCATAGAATTCTTTAGTCTTTTTGTCGAAATACTTTTCCAACAAATACTTCTTCCTAAAGTATTTCTCAAACCATTCCCAAGATAGGTCCTCTTTGTGAATCCCTTTTACATTCTTAAGGTCTTCCCACCAAATGGAAGCCTTTCCATTCAAGTTGAAAGTGGCTACTTGGGCCTTCAAGTTTTTTGAGAAGTCATGGACTCTGAAATACTTCTTTAGTCCAAGTAGCCAGGCCTCTACTTCCTTCCCCTTCTTTATTTCATCATCGAAAGAGGGTGGTTTGGCCTTCTTGAATTATTCAAGATTATGACTTTTGGAATGCTTTCGCTTCTTTCATTTTCTTCGAGAATAAGAACTAGTTCTGCTACTAGAAGATCCCTTCGAGTCACCAGTTTCCTTTCCAGAGGAATCGTCCAACACTTGTCCCTTATCTCTGGGGTGGATCTTTCTTGAGGTGCTCTTCCCAGTGTGGCCACTTAAAAGACCACGTTTCTACATCTCAGGTGGACTTCGAATTTTCTTTGTCTATCGTCGGTCCGAGTGACTGGTGTCAGGTCCATGCTGCAATTGTCTTTGTATGTCGGATAAACTCTGCAACAAGACTGCATTAATTTTCGTTTTCTTCTCTTGCTCTTTTATCAACCTCTCATTGTCGGCCTTGCAACTCTGTAGTTCGACCATGAGGCTTCTCACAATCTCATCTATATCTGGAGGGGTCTCTACCACTCTCCTTTCATCAGACTCTTCGTCTCTATTGTGGGATCCATCCCCCACTTCGTGGTGCATCACCATTCTATGCGGCTGTTGTTTCCCACGGTTGATCGTTCGCTTGTGTGAAGGAAAAATAATTATTGTTAGTCAATATTTATATTCATTCATAACCAACGCATAATTCATATTTTTCAAATGCATACACACAATAGGAATTTTCATTCTTAACTTTGACTTTTGATAAAGGGGGTTAAGATAGAGGGTTACTCCTTTTAAGAGTACTTCAAATGGAGTTTCCGCGCAACTCGTTCATGAGCCCAAGTAGGCCAAGTGTTGTAACCATGATCTGATACCAATTTGTCACACACCTACTACAACAACCTAGATTTTTCATCTTTTTCTTCGAGGGACATAATCCCTGAATTTCTATGGGGCCTAGCACAGACCTTCTCCCTTCCCTTATCCTCCTCCAAGTGACCACAACATGGCCTTAGTGCAACCACTTCTCGCAACTCGCAAGTTGGAGAGTCAATCCTCTTGACTCCTTTATCTCCAAACGCCAATACCCAAGATGCAATACGGGTATGGCTCCCTCCTCACTAGCGCCTGATACATATAACCGTAGGCTAGGCTAAACACTAGAACTACTCGCAACTTGCGACCTCGCTAGTTGGAGTGTTGAGCCCTCGTGCTCCTCCTTTGTGAATCCCCGAGACGTGAGAGGTCAATGTTACATGGAATTTTCCAAGCGACGCGTACATGACACTTGTCTCCTCCGTTGTACTCTGCTTACAAGTTGTATTGTTGTCGCCCGTCGCATGAGACCTCGGCTCTCGGCATTTCGTGACCTTAGCGATTAAGGTGCATCTTCTTCATCCTTCGAAACCCTGAGCCACGATAAGTCAACAATGGGTTGACTCTTTCCCAGGCAACATGTGTCCACCACCTGTCACCCACTCCCACCTTTCGCAAAGCACTTGTTGTTATGCCACTTGTCAACCACGGGGTCCCCACCTAATGGATGTGCTACATGTTCATACAAGCCCTCGATGCTCGACACTTCGCGACTTCTGCAGTCAAAAGGAAGTTCTTTCAACCTTTGAACCCCTGATATGCGATACCACACAGAAGTTTTGATCCAACGGTTCTCCCGTGGATTGGATCCAATGACCACGATCACGTCGTGATTTTGCGAATCGTGAGTTCGTGTAGTCCTACCCTTGATCACTCCAAGTCGTGATTCAGCGAAATTCTACCCGATTGCCATGCGTCCTGTGCTTATGGATGGTTCTAAATACTTCGAGACTTTCAGAACGTTGTCGAATCCACTCTCCTGCCTATGAAAAGGTTAAGATCGACGGTCAATAGAGCTCCGAAAGATCCTTGGATCTACGGTCCTGGATCCCATCACTACTTGCAAAGGCTAAAAGGGTCGAGGTGTTAACGCCTCTGCTCCTCCTCTAGATCCATCGGTCTTGACAGATTTGGGGTATTTCTGAAAGGATTCTGACCGTTCGCCTACCAAACGATGGGGTATTCTCTTTCGATAATCGGACTCGCTATCCTTTCTGAGCTTGAATCATGAAATTCAACCTCTCGAAGCTTCAGACTCCCATGACTCTGAGACCTTAGAGAGATACTCTTTCTTGCATAGGGTTTCCAGACCCGGATCGCATGAACCTTCATATGGTTCTTGGGAAAATGTCCCTAATCTTAGTCGAGTCTCTGGGTAAAGTTTCAGTATGGTTCCAAGGTTTATGGGGTAATTCTCGGGGATGAGTACTCTCGAGAAGCCTTCCTAGAATATTACGAGAATCAAGCAAACAAGACGATTCTCGGTGGACATAAATCATGCCCCAGAATTAATCATTTGTATATAAACCAACTATGGCAGGTAAGTATACACATGCATCCATTATTTCCAGTCTAAAACATCAGGCAATCATTTCACACAAAAATCATTATGGGCATATAAACATGAACATGTATTCATGATATTCAAATCAAAATATAAGGCATAAAACACTTATCAGTTCCATCAGGCATGATGCAAATACTGAGAGGGGTGATCGTTTCCACCCAAGCGTAGGCTCAGTGACTCCAAATGGATTTACCACTAGCCACCCCTGAGATGGACCATGATGCTTTGATATTTAGTCTCCTACTTCCAGCCCAACGGAAGTCAAGGATGAAGGTTACTCTCCTGCTCTTGATACAGAAAAATAATCCAGTAGGAAGGTTACTCTCCTTCTCCTATGTTCATAACTCCCTGTGTTTCTAGAGTTTGTCTAGTTCTCTTTCGCGATCCTTGTCATGTGCACTCTCTCTCTACCCTTTACCACACCTCCTCTCTTGCCTTTTCTCTGCAATATTGTGTCTGGCATGAATTTCCCCATCCGTGGTCAGGTCTGGGAGATTTTACGAATGGGCGGTTCACCCCCATCCCCTCTTTAACTCTTTAGGAGCCTCCCCACCTACCAATCTGACAGAAAATCCATTCCAGGGTCAGAGAGTTTCTTCGGTCTTTGGGCAAGTAAAAAATAGTACGGTACTGGCCCGATGGAAGTTAACGCAACCATTCCAGGTCCCTTCCACCACCTCTCATTAGCCATCATGGTCTCTTTTAGCACATCCCCCTCCCAACAGTCATGCAACACATATTCATAACATAATTTACATTCATCGACCTTTTATACAAAGGTCTCTCAAATCAAACATTCATATCTTTGAGTTTTCCATTGTTCTTGGCCAATATAGTTATTTTTATAGACTGGGGGAAATAGGGTGTTACAGAGATCTAATACATATCCATGGATGAGCAAATAGCGGGCATTCTGACCAAGCCCTTGTCAAGAGTGAAGTATGAGTACTTCAGGGACAAGCTTGGAGTGTTGTCGAATGTCCATCCTCGTTGAGAGGGAGGTGTGTTTTTTCTTCTCATTTCAACTAACGCCTCTAGCGAAGGGTTCCTTAGATCAATCATGTGAGGTGACTGATGGGGTAATGCACTGTTGGACCTGCTGAGAGAAGAAACATCACACATGTAGTCGTAAGACTATGGCGGAGGTTGTGTGACTCTCGACTATATTTGTGTGTTACTTTGGTGGTTGTGTACCACTAGCAGAGGTTGTGTGTCTGTGGACAATATTTGTGTGCTACTACAGTGGATGTGTTCCTCTAGTGGAGGATTTGTGACTCCAGACAGTAGTTTTGTGCTACTTTGGTGGTTGTGTACCACTGTCGGAGGCTGTGTGTCTCTGTATAGTAGTTGTGTACTACTACAGTGGATCTGTTCCACTGGCAGAGGTTGTGTGACTCTGAATAGTAGTTGTGTGATAATTCGGTGGTTGTGTACCACTGGAGGAGGCTATGTGTCTATGTACATTAGTTGTGTGATACTACGGTGGATGTGCTCCACTGGCACAGTTTGTCTGACTCCAGACAATAGTTTTGTGCTACTTTAGTGTTTGTGTTCAATTGGCATAGGTTGTGTGACTTCAGATAGTAGTTGTGTGTTACTATAGTGTATGTATTCCACTAGCGGAGGATGTGTTCCTTCGGATAGTAGCTATGTTCTACTACAATGGATGTGTTCCACTAGCAATGATTGTGTGTCACTGCAAACTAAGTTGTTTACTACTTGGCAACAATTGTGATCTATTGGATGACATTGTAGTAGTTGTGTGCTACTAGATGATTGTCATGGAGATTACCAGATCATTTGGATGTAGCTACGTGTGCTATTATTTGATCGCAGAGACTATGCCTCATGATTTCATCTATCGAAGGCATTGCAACATTCGTGTTCCTGCTAGCATATTGTAGAGTAGTCAATGGACTACAAGATGAATACATCATGAAATATGCCTCCCTAGAAAAGAGGGAGTGTTCATGTTTTGGTAGATGTGGGAGGATCTTTCCCTTCTAAATGACCTTTCTTAGATGCAGAGAATATTCCCGAAGCAAGAGATCCATTGGAAATATGTTGAAACACCCTAGAGGAGAATTCGGCCCAGAAGAATAAAATATAATGAAAAGACACCTTCCCAGTAGAGAAGTTGGCGCAGCTAGAAGGACAAGAAATTATAAATAAGGAGGCTCCTTAGCTCAATTTTTCACTCACTCACACTCTCCTAGCTACATAGAATAAAGGCAGATGTTTGGAGGAGGTAACGTAGTAGCTGCAGCTGCACAATTTATTCTTGTTCAGTCTTTTGGTATCTCTCTCTTGTGCACTACTCCTTGAGGAGGTGCAATACATTTGTATGGTGTTGTTGCAGCCGAGGTGTTATTTCTGGTTAAATTAGCACTTGTGCTAGGGTTTATCTGATTGGACTTTCTTTGTGAACAAAAACTATCTAAGAAAGGTTGTTGGGTTTTTCCCCCATTTGGGGTTTTCCCAAGATAAATCTCTTGTGTTCTTTTATGTCCCATGGTTATGTTTCTACTACTGAGTACATGATATATATGTTAATGGTAATGAAGTAAAATAACACTATCAACACTAATGATTTGTAAATAAGGAAAATTCAACAACATTGATGTTTATTCAGAGTTAGCTAGTGTGATTAATTTGAAGAGGGGAAGAATGCTCATAGAAAGAATTTGATCAAACTAATTTTATTTTGTTTTATTTTTAAATAAATAGTGTTATAAAAGACGGAAAAACTTTGAAAGAAATAGGTGGATCTATTAGTGGTTGATGATGAAGAAGACTTAATATTTAAGAATTAAAAAATAAAAAATATTTTGTATCCATTGGTGTTTATTCAGAGTTACCTAGTGTGAATAAGTTAAAGAGGGAAAGAATGTTAATAGAAATAATTTGATCAAATTTGACATTGTAAGGCAAGGAAAGGTAAGGCAAGTGAAGGCATGGCAAGGTAAGGTGAGGTAAGGCATGGCAAGGTAACACAAGTGAACGAAAGGTAAGGCATGGAAAGGTAATGCAAGTGAAGGCATGACATGGCAAGGTAAGACAATGCAAGGCAAGGTAATACAAGTGAAGGCAAGGCATGGAAAGGAAAGGAAAGGAAAGTGAATGCAAGGCAAGGAAAGACAAGTTAAAGCATTGAAAGGTAAGCAAAATGAAGGAAATACATAGAAAGATAAGGAAAGGAATGGCAAGGCATGGCATGACATGGCATGTGAAGGAAAGGAAAGGAATGACATGGAAATGAAAGACAAGGAAAGACAAGGCATGGAAAGGAAAGGAAAGACATGGCATGGCATGGCATGACAAGTGAAGGAAAGGCATGGAATGGAAAGAGAAGGAAAGACAAGTCATGGCATGGGAAGGAAATGCATGGAAAGGAAAGGCATGGAAAGGCAAGGCATGACATGGCATGGAAAGGAAATACATGGCAAGGCATGGCATGTAAAGGCATGGAAAGGCTTAGAATTTCAATGAACCAAGACAAGAATACCATAACAACCATAAAATGAAGCCAAAATTTCAATAATTCATAAATCTGAAATATGTGTTTGATTATTCCTTTTACATACCTATGGTCACTCAAGTAGACCATCGAGATCACTTCTAATACTAACAGTATCCATTAACTTATCATGCTCAAAGTAAGGAAAGAAGTAGCATACCTTTGATGAGTTCTTACTTGGCATTATTTGTAGTTGGAGTTTTGTACCAACAACCAAGTTGGTAAAGTGGTATATGAATTGACCTGGTTTATAATCTTGAAATACATAACCACCTTTCTTCTGTGTTCTTTCATCACGTGTTTGATATTCTCCTTTAATAACAATCGAACCACTGGAAAATTCAATGCCTTCGGAGTCTGTTACTGATCGCATGAGGGTATGATTTCCCTCTAAGAAATGTTCCATCCAATAATCAGTTCCACATTCGTTATCTCTCGAGGAAACCACTACGTATATATTCCCTGCAAAAAAATGGAGTCCCAACATGTGAGTCCACTAAATGACCAAAGAATAAAACATTGATGCTAGTTATTCAAAATTTAATAGAAGGTTTAAACGAACCTCGTAGTATGAGATCTAAGACATGATCACAATCAATTGAAATATGGGATTGGTCCTCCTCCAACTAGGATAATTCCATAGTTATACATTGACCAATGGGGAGTGATACACGATCCCATATATAAACCAATTTTTTCGATTCACAATCATCCCATTCATTACTACTACATGGACCACGTAAGCAAGAGAGTTTTCTCGTCCATATTTAAACTATTGCATTGTATAATGTTCTAACTGGATGGAATCCATGAGTGCCCTGGATTGTTTTTCATTCATACCAGTATGATCAATCTACATCAACCACCTCCAAAAAATATCTATGTACATGTCATTTCTTGTGTCATTGGTCTTCATGGGTGTTATAACCCTAAATTGCACCACACATGCTTACCTGGCATCAGGCCAACTCATATCCCTTCTTTGCCAAAACTCTGTTGAACAACTCTTTGAAAATCCTCTTGTGTCAAGGCCCACGTGCCCTAACACATTACTGCACACGTGTACATGTTGGATGACTCACAACAACCCACGTGTACCTACAAAAGCACGAAAAAAGGAAAGTTGTCGACGGAACAAAAAGCTATGGATCAGTTAACTAAAACTCCTGGCCATGCATGACTGAGGGTTCGTCCAAAACCCTAGCTCCTTCTAGCCTATAAAAGAAGGGGTAGGGGTACCATTTGGAGGAGGAAAAAATATAGCGAAGAAACTCTACCCATTTACGTAATCCATTGTCCCAACCCTTTAGCCTTTCCTCATGCCAAAGGAGATTTAACGCAAAGCAGTTGAAGGACAGAAGAAGAGGAGCCCAGGATTAGGTTCAAGGAGCGGTGGCCAATCTTAGATTTTGTAAGTTGATTCACTTTCAGTAATAAAAATAATGCTTTTCTTGTCCCAATTCATGAATTGTCTATGGTTTGATTAATTTATGCTTGATTTCTAACCCTTGAGTATAGAAGTAGCATGCATGCATAGTTGTTGTTTGTCTTGAGTGCAGGTCATCTATGGAAGGAGCAGTGCAAGAAAGTAATCAAAGCACAATGGAGGATCTACATTGAACGTCGGTAATAAGGTAGGTGGTCCTTTTCCATGCATTTACTAAGAAAAATGGGTTTAAATATTGGGATGTAGGTAAAAAAGTAGTTTCTATTCGGTCAAATCTGCATGCAAGTTTGACCCTAGTTTGCTAGTCCATAGGATGTTTTTCCCAACAATAGAATTGGCGACCATACTGGGGAGAATACTCTTTAGGGTTCTTGGATTTATTTAAGTTTTTGGGTAGTTTAGAGACTAGGTTTTCTATTTTTTTTCTTTGCCTGTGTTTTTCTTTTATTTCTGTAAGGTCTGAGCTAGCAGGGAGTCTAGTTTTCCATACCAGCTTTCCCTGACTTTTGCTTGACTATATTTTTCGGGACACACAGAGGTACACGCAGCCTGCAAAAGGCCTGAACGCGTGTACCCGTTCCCTATCCTCTTACAACCCATGTGTGAATGCTAGTTGTAGAGATAGCAGTAGCGTGTAGGAGTTCAGAGAACCTTAGAGGTAGTCCTCCTCTTCCCTATCAGAATTACACATTCTTAGGGGGGTTTTCTGGAATCCTGTCTGAGTCTTGCTTGGTTTCAGTCCTATCTTAGATTGCTTTTTTTTTTTATCTTATTGTTTTTCCTACCATTATTTGTTTATTCTGTTAGAAAGAGTATCCAAGCCTGCAAGGGATCCTGGTTATCAATACCAGAGGTATCTTCCTGGTCTGGACTGCTTGTTTTCATATTTTATTTTTTTTGGAATTTAGATATACACGCGTCTTGTACAAGGTCAGCCCGCGTGTACACACTTTTTGTCTACGTTTAGCACGTGTTTTCATGCGTGTTGTTTGAGTGACAGTTGCGTGCCTGTACAAGCTACTTTTTGTTCAGGGTGGGGTAGTCATCCCTCCTTTGATAAGAAGTATTTCTCTCAGGTGTTTGAATCTATGTTTGAACAGTCAGTATCTTAGGATTCATCTTACCCTTAGCCTGTTTTTTCTCAGTTAATAGTTGAAAGAAAAAAAAAAAAAAAAATTATGGTTTTTAGACAAGCGTGAGAGTCATTGTTTGTTCAATTGCCTTTGTGTGATTCTTCAATCTGATTCTTTGTGATCTGCACTTTAAGTCAGAATTGTTTTTCTTGGTTTTGTGCTTGTTGGTATTTTCCCTTTTTTGCTTTAGTAGCATTTAAATAAATAAAAAATCTCTTTTCATTTTCTTCTTTGGTTAAAGAATGTGTTTCTGCATCATTAGCTAGAGAAAAGTCTTTTGTTTCGTAAGTTTTTGCAGTGCACTTAGATGATAAGTAGCTCATAGTCAAGAGAAATTCCTGTGAGTTTGTTGTCCAAAATCTTAGAAAAAATTAAAAAAAAAAAATCTTTCTTTGTGAAAATTGTTGAAATTTTGCATTTCGTAAAAGTTTTTTGTTTCCAACTTTTTCATTCATTTTTGCTTTCGTCTTTTACACATCATCAGTTTCACCCTCATACCCCTTGACGTAAGATAAATCCATAAAATCAACGCTAATTTTAAAATCTACTAGACTTTTATGTTTGTAGGGTTCACAAACTAGTTCAGGACTCGGGCCTTGGATTAGGTTGGAGAGGAAACTCTTCAAGGCCATTCAAAACCAAAAATCAGAGTCTGAGATAGGGAGTGTCTAAGTCCAGTTTCATGAAATTTATCTGGGACCCCCCTATAACACAGGGGATAAACATGAGGTCGCGTGCGGAAAGGTAGTGGAGATAACCCCTCCAAAGCCGGACCAATCATAGTGGAGAACACATATAGAGGGCTTGTTTTGGGATTCCGTCGTTTGAATTTGCCACGGGGCTTTGTGGGTCTCGAATCTGTTTGAGGTCCTCAGTTGTCTTCCAGACCATTTTCTCTCGATACCCTTGACATGTTTCAGGCTCGATACCCTGCTCATTGTGGTCTACCCGACTTTCGACTGTACCCGCCTGGTGATTGTTCGCATGCTGGAAACCTAGTTGCCAATATTTTTAGGGACATACACAAGTGACTATGGGGGTATACCACAGTACCTAGGATAGACATCGGGCCATGCTTTGTATACTATACCTGAAGGGTGCTTCCGTGTTCGAGTTGCACTTGCACTGGTAAGTTGCTCTAGTGTTGGTTCTTGTAACTGTTCTTCCAAATAGTTTAGTGATTGCTTGTCGTATCTCTTAGGGGATTCTTTTTTAGTGTGTGTTACTTTTGAATGTTTAGAATACCTTAGCATGTCTTAGATATTCTCACAGTGGAGGATCCCAAGCTTCGTCGGTCACGAAGGCTTCTTGGTCTGCCGTCGGTTACACTGGAGCCACCCCTGCCACCATTAAGGCAGAAGCTAGACCAACAAGGGTCTTTTGAAGTGACCGGATTACAAACCTTTGTTCCCTAACAACTCCCAGAGGAATCAACCGTTTTGAACCTTGAAGCAGCTGCACTTGGCTCGGTTGAAACCCCAACCACTGATATCTTGGCATTATTTATTGTACCAATCCAATTTCACGAACGTCAGGTAGTGCCTCACACAGCAATGGAAACAAATGTTGTTACTCCTTCTGGGAATTTGTCAATTCCCATCACAGTTGCCACCACAGGAGAGTCATCTCCTAACTTACCTTCATCGGTCCGAGCCACCATGGTATCTGCCGCAACTATGTCACACAGTGGAATGAACCCATCTATGGCAGCGGCCACAACCCCCTTCACACCTAGTGCGACAGGCCCTCCGTTTTCATACGGTATGCCTAGTTCAAGAACAAGTTCTGTACTAACCTACTCCACTTTACAAACTTTGGGTCTGGGGGCAGGGAGCTCTAACACTCCTCTGCAAGGTCACCTTGGGGGCACTCCTATCCCTTTTAACGATTTTCCTTACGTAGGAGGTCATATCCCTCCTTTGTCCCCTTCACTTGGTGGTCTGTATCAGCAGTCCGTCGGGCAACCTACACACACTAGTTTATTTGGAGTAGGGATTCAGGGACCCCGTTCGCACAGTATGTCGGTAGGTTCAACACCGTTTTCTTGAAATAGGACGTTTGGTAACAACACTTTCTCATCATCCGCTTTCCCATCTAGGGGAAAACCCATTTTGGACAATCTACTCCTGTGTAGGGTACTATTCCTATGCATGCGGCACGCATAGCAGGACCTTGGAATTTAGGACAAGGATCTATTCCCTCCTCCAGAATGTCATTCTGGGGTAATTCTTTCAACAGTCAATGGAACCTCGGACAAACTTCTATGCCCCTCCCCATAGGACTAGCATGGGGTAATCCTTCCCAAAGTCCTCTGAATACAATGCATTCCCAACACTCTATGTCCTTTTTGGGAAATCAGTCGATGATGTCTCCACAGATGAAAAATCCTTACGCTGGTCAGGGCCATGGTTTCTACCAAAATCCGGGCCAGCAGCCAAACTTTTCCTGGCAACCTGGTGCCAGTCAAACTCCAGGACCTTTTTTCCCAGGTTATCAGTAGCAACCCAAACTACCATTCCTGGCGACTTTACACTTTCCAGATTTGATAAGGTTGTTAAATGATCTTATTTGTCACGATCCACGTTGGCCTCCTATGCCGACGAAGTTGCCTTCAGACATTCCAAAGTTCGAGGCCAAGCCTAATGAAGATCCAGGTGATCATGTGACTACCTTTCATCTTTTGTTCTCATCTAACTCATTGAAAGATGACTCCATATAGTTGTGATTGTTTCAACATACTCTTATTGGGAGTTCCTTGAAATGGTACATCGAGCTCGATCACTCAAGATACTCTTCTTTTTGCAAATTGGCGATGGCCTTCCTTAACCATTTCCAGTTACCTGTTAGATACGACGCTAGCACAAAGTTGCTCACCAATTTTGAACAGACAACAACGGACCATATCTTTGATCATATCCGAGAGTGGAGACCCCGAAAGAGTCTACTCAAAGTACCAGTCCCACCAGCATTCCTGCTTGAGTGGTTCCTTAAGTCTTTGGTCCCACAGTTATCCAAAGACGTCGCGACATCCATATTTTTCTCTGAAGAAGATGCCATCATGAGGGCTCAATAGTTTGAGCTCATCTATTCTCAGTCTGGTTTATTATACAACATCTTTCCAGATGCACCACATTCGATACCGGATAAAACTAGACAGAGAGTTGGACCACATGTCGATGGTATTATTGGTTCAACACAAACCAAGCCCGCTGAGCAATTGACAAAATAGTTGCAACAATTATCCATAAAACACACAATGGCCAGCCAAACTACTGCTTTGGCTGCTCCCCCTACCCAAACGTCAGAAGTACACTCTGTGCAGTCAACTAACCCAAAGGCCACCCAACAGCCTGAAGGGAAGAAAAAACAACGAAAAAAGGCTAAGGGGGATAAAAAACCCACTGATAATGTTGGTGGAGACAACATGGAAAAACAGAAGGCGAGGTATCCATGCAACTTGTGGGCGGAAGACCACCCGACCCATCTTTATCCTTGACTTGCAGAGGCCCAAAAGTTTGTCACACAGCAACAATAGGCAGTGTTGACTAATCCATTTCAACATGGGAAAAATCTAACTCAAGCCTCTGCAAGCATGGAAGGGGGAAATCAAGGACCCCTTCCATCTTCAAACAACCCCACAAATGTATATATGGTGAAAGGTGATGCTTTTCTATCAACTAGAGCACATGCCTATAGTTAACCAAGCACTTCCGAGAAGAGAAAAGAAGCTGAACTCCCATATCTTCCTCTATAGATTGAGAAGACGTTGGGAGAAACAATGGCACGCATTCCAAAGGATGCATTTAAAAAATCTTCTCACAACCCAAACACAAGGGCCTCCCAGAATTACTCTGTGGTGGAGGATTTATCACAAACCCCTTGTGCGATGTCTGCTTTGGAGGTCCTCCAAAGCTGCCCTGCTCAAAGGAAAGCCTTGTTAACCGCTTTGGGCTCTACTGAGACTTGTAATTCGGGCACCATCATGTTAGATACAACCGAATTAAAAACCTCGCCTGCCTTACCACGTAGCGTTTCAGATAGTAGTGGCTCATCCCATGAAAACTTTTACTCAGAATATCTTCCACACGGTGGTCGACGAGGGTGCCTCGACATGCATTATGTCATTAGCATGCTGGAAGGCCATTGGTCAGCTCATTTTGTCTCCATCACCTACTCTCCTCACTGCTTTTGATGGTCATTCGTTCCGACCACATGGCATTGTTCCTTCTTTCCCTGTGCAGTTAGGAGGGAAAACCATGTGTGTCGAAGTAGAGGTAGTCAATGCTCCCCTCGACTATAATCTCTTGTTAGGATGGAATTTGACTTATGCTATGCAAGTTGTGGTTGCTACAGTTTTCTGAGTCTTGTTGTTTCCACACGAGGGTCGGATAGTGACCATCGATCAACTGTCTTTCTCCAGAATTGAACTATCTTTGGGGGCATCCACGGTCCCGATGATTGATAATCCTCAACCCGTTGTCGTTAACGTAGGAGTTGGTTTGTGCCCATCCTTGATGCGTACCTTTGATTACCCACCTCCTCACGATGATATCAAATTTATATCTAATCACCATAAGGTTGATATTTTTCAAGTTTCGTCATTCCGCACGACTTATGTTGAGGATCCTTGGATTCTTCCTTCCCCATCAACCACGATGGATGAGACAAAGCACCCAGGCATGTCCATGCCCTTGTCTGTCGCTGAGGTAGCGTACTCTTTAGTCCAACAAGCTTCAGCTAACCCTGATCTGACTCCTGCACAAGAGTTACATCCACTTCTAGAGCCTATTTGGGCTCAGGGTTCTCTCTCTAACATCGATTCGTTAGACTTAGTCTTGCCTTCTGATGAAGCAGTAATCAAAGCAATGACTAGTCCAGACAAACCTTGGAACGATCTTCATTATAGATCATATTTCCTCCCAAAGTTAAGCTGAATCGAAGTAGGAGAGTTCACCATGACTATGACTGGAGATAGGTCTTGTCATACTAATCCCTTAGATACACACAAGATCTATGTTGAGGGTAATATGGAAACCATTTCTAAAATGATAGCTATCAATATCTCCAGAACCCCTGGCATCATAGACAATGTTTTCGTCAGAGCATACAGCTCCCCCAAGGAGATGCCAGGCATTGACCCACAAAGAGTCTATCATGAGCTAACTTTGTTGTTTTTCAAGCTCGCTTTGAGATCCAAAAGAAACATTCGGCGAGACTGCATTTATGCTTTCCAATCTCGTCTGTATTAACTGAGAAAAGTAACCATTATGGAGTCTTCTTTAATCCCTTTTTAGACTCCTTAAAGATGAAAATATTGCCAAGTGACCTTGTTTCTTCACACTCGTTAAATTGGTCCAGAAGAACGTTCCTTAAACGGGTCTTATTTTAAGCCCTTTTTAGACCCTCTAAAAATGAAAAGATTGTCAAGCGATCTTGTGGCCTTTCATGCTCGTTAAACTGAAATTTGAAGTCACGTCTGTCCGGCAGTAGTTTACCCCTTTTTTTGGTCCAGATGGTCAACTGTACGAACAAAGGTATACTCTATCGAATTTTCGTTCTTTAGAAGAGTACTCTCAGGAATAATTTTATCCCTTTTTCGGGCCTGAGGGACTAAACTTACGAAAAAGAAACCCCCATGGAGTCCATAGTTAAGCTCTTTTCAGACTCCCTAAAATTGAAAAGATCATTGAGTGACCTTATTCTTTCACACTCGTTAAATTGTTCTAGAAGTATATTCCTGATGGAGTCCATAGTTAAGTTTTTTTTTAGACTCCTTAAAAATGAAAAAATGGCCGAGTGATCTTGTCCTGGTCACACTCGATAAAATGGTTTTGAATCGACGTCTAATCGGTGCTAGTTTACCCTTTTCAAACCGACTAGACTATCTTCGAAAAAGGTACCCTAGTGGAGTCTCCTTTTATTCTTTTTCAGACTCTCTAAACATGAAAAACCACCGAGATTACCTTCTTTGGGCTTGTTAAACTTACATCGAAGGACGTTACCATTGTGTGTTTTATCAACTGCATTTGCATACCTTATCCACCAGCCTTGTGAAAATTTTCTTCTGCATCTTAACACCTTTGGCCGCCGGAGGATTTTTCCCGAGTATCATTTCACCAGAACATCAGTCTTGTCCTTGTGCATTGAGCTTGTATGTTTTCAGTACTCGTTCCTCCATTGTAACGTAATATTCCTTTATTCTTTTTCCAAAATTATCGAAAAGAACAAAAAAATCAAATATACCCCAAAAAGAGGATGGGAAAAGTATTTTCTTTATTGGCAGCATAATGAGTTGCCCTTGGATAAAGCACATCTGTCCGTTTGTTCATCAGACTATGGGATGTAGTACGAACTTAGGAATATTTTCTCGCTATATAGAGTTGCGTCCTCCATCGTTTGGTTATTCTTCCAAACATATGGAGAGTTTGCATTGCCTCCTGTTTCGTAGACTTATGATTAACATATATGTTGCCTGAGTCTCATCACTTGTCGTGCTATTGTCCAAGGGAAGTTTGTCACTAAGCCTGAGTCGACCCCTTTGCAATATGTCTCTTGTCTGCATACCCAACCATCCTGAACGTCCAATCAAGTCCTTGTTCGAAATCACTGAAGCCTTTAGTCCGATCATCAATATTATTGAGTCCATGACTGACGAGCCGTCGAAGACCTCTAGGTAGTGCAGTCGTACACTCATATTACACTCATATCCGAGTTTTGGAAGATTTTGAAGTTGTTGCTCAAGCTCTGAAGTCCAACCATCAAGCCGAATCATCTTCTGAAAGATGGATACTCTATATGTATATCTTTCTGATTTCAAGATGTAGCTCCAATGTGTATTATCCACAACTACTCTTTATAGTTATTTGACATGGATCTACAATGTATTTGATTGGTAGCCATGATTCTATTTTATCCCGAGCATGGGTATGCCTACCTCGGTGAGACATTTTTTATTTTCCAAACGACACCTCCTAGTTCCTGATCCTTGGGCTCAATCGTTCGGCACATCAGTAAAGATTAATAATGTATTTCAGCCATCAGATGCTCTTCTGACCTCACACATTGTGGGGCATCTGTTATAACCCTAAATTGCACCACACATGCTTACCTGGCATCAGGCCAACTCATATCCCTTCTTTGCCAAAACTCTACTGAACAACTCTTTGAAAATCCTCTTGTGTCAAGGCCCACGTGCCCTAACCCATTACTACACGCATGTACACACTGGCTGACTCACAACAACCCGCATGTATCTACAAAAGCACGGAAAAAGGAAAGTTGTCGACAGAATAAAAAACTATGGGTCAGTTAACTGAAACTCCCGACCATACATGGCTGAGGGTTCGTCCAAAAATGTAGCTCCTTCTAGCCTATAAAAGAAGGGGTAGGGGTACCATTTGGAGGAGGAAACAATTTAGCAAAGAAACTCTACCCATTTACGTAATCCATTGTCCCAACCCTTTAGCCTTTCCTCATGCCAAAGGAGATTTAACGCAAAGCAGTTGAATGATAGAAGAAGAGGAGCCCAGGATCAGGTTCAAGGAGGAGTGGTCGGTCTCAGATTTTGTAAATTGATTCACTTTCAGTAATAAAAAGAATGCTTTTCCCGTCCCAATTCATGAATTGTCTATGGCCTGATTAATTTATGCTTGATTTCTAACTCTTGAGTATAGAAGTAGCATGCATGCATAGTTGTTGTTTGTCTTGAGTGTAGGTCATCTGTGGAAGGAGCAACACAAGCAAGTAATCAAAGCGCAACAGAGGATCTACATCGAATGTCGGTAATAAGGTAGGTGGTCCGTTTCCATGCATTTACTGAGAAAAAGGGGTTTAAATCTTGGGATGTAGGTAAAAAAGTAGTTTCTATTCGGTCAAATCTGCATGCAAGTCTGACCCTAGTTTGCTAGTCCGTAGGGTGTTTTCCCAACAACAACAGGTTATTTTTCCCTCTCCCATTACTAAAGAACACCATTCAACAATGGATTTTTCATCTTGAATGAGGGAAATAGTTCTAGAATTCATTTCTTAACTGCGTAACATTTGTTTTATGCATGCACCTCCTCTATCATGTTCCCCTTTTTTGTGTCTGGACTCAAAATAGTTCCAAATGTGTTGTACCTTGAGCTTTTTGTTCAACATACACAACCAATTGTTGAAATAATGTAACTGCAAAAAGAATTCTTATTATTATTTTGTTATTGGATTAAATCCCCGTTGCGGATTAATCATGTCATTATTATTATTATTATTATTATTATTGTTATTGGATTAATCCCCATTGAGAATTAATCATGTCGGTAATTGTATAAGGACCAAATCCCCTTTTGCGGATTGGTCATCAGACAATTACAAAGTGAAGAATAAGAAGTCGTCCCCAGCAGTTATAATGGAAGA
This sequence comes from Picea engelmannii, assembly GCA_009831015.1. Taxonomy (NCBI): domain Eukaryota; kingdom Viridiplantae; phylum Streptophyta; class Pinopsida; order Pinales; family Pinaceae; genus Picea; species Picea engelmannii. The sequence continues at coordinate 1,539,032 of ML782912.1, forward strand.
CCCAGAATTAATTAAAGGTGGGTTTACCCACCCAGAGTGAGAGGTCGGCCCTGCCAGATTGTGACCTTTCACACGTGCCAGTTTAATATAAATAAGAGGCTAGCGCCTCACTTCTAACACACAACTCACTTGCTCATTCTCTTATGAGGCAAGCTGCAATTACCAGTTGAAGAGAGGAGAAGAAGAGTGGTGCATCTCTTGGGGAGGACTTTCTATATTAGTTTGAGTTATCTCTTGAACATTGTATAAGCTATTTATGATAAGGAAGTTTTTGTTGGGTTTTCTTCCTCTAGAGGGTTTCCCAGGATAAATGTTGTGTCTCTTGTGAAAGTGTATTTCTCAGTGATCTTGTTCTTATGATTCTTTTATCTATTGAAATGCAAAGAACTATAATAATGGCATAAACATTAACATGGTATCAGAGCCAACCTGAAGGAAGCACAATTTGCAAGAGGAAAAACGTCACTGTTACCGTACCCAAAAATTAGGGTTTTGCAAAAGTGAGTATTTTCAGCTCCCTAACCTCCTAGAAAGTTGCGCCCTCCCACAAGGATCAATTTGGCACTTAGAGAACACCCTTTTAGTGGCTAGATCTCCCGAAAAGTGAAACCCTAGGTTCACAAAGTACCAGAAAAACAAAAAACCAGAGTACCAGAGGTACCAAAGTACCAGAAGTACCAGAAAACCAGAAGCACCAGTCCAAAAATCTGTAGATCAAGTTTGAGGGGGTAAAAGTTGGATTTTCAAAATTTCGACTGCACCAGCTAACTCGCGTCAGCCCAGCGCATCTATCCCCTGGATCAAAATTTCAAAATCCGAAGTTTGAAAAATTAGGGTTTCCTCATAAAACCCTAAGTTGTTATTGCAGTTGCAGTCTCAGAACCAGTTGTAGTTGCAGTACCTGTTGCAGTTGCATTTGCAGTACCTGTTGCAGTTGCAACTGCAGAACCAGTTGCAATCACTCTTGAATTTTTTGGTAATGATTACCGCTGCTACCAGATGGAGCCACTACCTGCAAATGCTATCCGAGGTATGTACTCACATATGGTTAATGGTTAAACCCTAAAGAGTATTTGCAGGAGAAAGGATCTTTTTCCATAGATCCAACACATTCAGAGGAATGATGCAACCCAGGTGTGATTATTCTAATATGCATCTATTTGTTATGAAATTATCTTGATCAGTGTTGCATGTTGAAGCTATGATCAAATCATTAGAAGGATTAAAA
>ML782912.1:1566135-1588444 GCA_009831015.1 Picea engelmannii
AGTGTGTGAGTGAGTGTGGGAGGAAGAGAGAGTTAGAAAAAGAGGGTAGGTAGAGAGTGAGTGTGTTAGAGTGTGGGAGGGAGAGAGAGGAAGACATAGAGGGGGGATAGAAAGTGTGTGTGCGAGAGTGTGGGAGGGAGAGAGAGGAAGACAAAGAGGGAAGGTAGAAAATGAGTGTGTTAGACTATGGGAGGGAGTGAGAGGTAGACAAAAAGGGGAGGTAGAGAGTGAGTGTGTTAGAGTGTGGGAGAGAGAGAGAGAGAAAGACAAAGAGGAGGGGTAGAGACAAATTGTGAGAGGGTGGGAGAGGGAGACATAGAGGGGGGGTAGAGAGAGGGATAGTGAGAGGAAGGGATGTAGAGAGGGAGACATAGAACAGGGGGGGTAGAGAGAGAGTGAGAGGAATTGGGGGATACATAGGGAAAGAGAGAGGGAGAATAGAGAGAGAAAGAGGGGCAGAGAGAGTGAGACTGAGACTAAAAATGAGAAGATAGAGAAAGGGTGGGAGATAAGTGGAAGAGAGAGGGGAGGGAGGGACAAATGGGAAGAGGGAGAGAGAAATATTGGAAGAGGGGGGCGGATAAGGAGGGAGTGGGTGTGAGAATCCGAGACATGTCAAGGTAAAGTCTAGGTCTACGTCTTTCCATGCCTTGTGATGTCTAAGTCTTTCCATGTCTAGGTCTTACCATGTGTAGGAGTGTGAGGGAGAGAGAGGGAGATAGATAGGGGGGTAGAGATGGAATGTGAGAGGGAGATAAAGAGGGGGAGTGGATGTAGGAGAAAGAGAGAGGGGGGGAGGGAGGGGCGTAGGAATAATGTTTAGGAGCACACGTGTGCTCCTAAGAATGTACACATGTTCTTTTGAATTTAAATTTTTTTGGGAGGGATGGACAAGGTGTATGCTCCCTTGGTTGGCTCAGATTTAGATTCGGGATGACAAACCTAGTGGTTCGGTCTACAAATTGATAAAAACCTTCATTTTTGTGAATACCCCTCTATATCTTTGTCTTTGACGTTATATTTCTACATGCTAAAAAATTAGTTGTTGACGAAACTATATACATAGACTGATTCGGCTATGCAGATTTCAAATATATAATTTAAAATATATATATATATATATATATATATTACTATTTTTAATCTATTTTTGTCTTCACATATATCAAAATCGTAGAATACATATCTCTCTTATTTCTGTTATTATTTTTTCTCGACTTAACTGTTTCCCAAATGAGTTGTATGTGGCAGTAGAGGAGACCAATACCTATGATTTAAAAAAGAAATGTTTTGATCATGTTAAGACCCTCTTATCCTGCACGAACAAAAGACGTAACTCCAAGCATATGTTGACTTTGATAATTTTAAAAAAGTATTAAATTAATATTACAAAAAAATATAGGGAACAATAAAATGGGTTCTCTACAAGAATACAATTTTTTGGAATGAAATTCCATCGTTAAGGTACTCAACACCTGCACGAACAAAAATATATACCTTATATTTTGTTGGAAAAACAAGATACCACTTAGAAAAAAATCAAATTTGACATAGTTATTCACAATGTCTATGAATAAAAGTTGTATATTCAGAAATCTAATTCAATTTCCTATTTTTCATCTTCTTACATCATATTCAAATTCATTGTAAAACTACCTTGAATAATCCCTCAAAGTTAACAGATTGTTTTTTTTCCAGGTTTGCATTGCCACTAACTTGTCATGAGAAAGAACTTATACAAACACTTTATATAAAATCTTCTTGACTTGTGTATAAGCATTGTTATAAACACTTAGCATGAAAACTACATTAGAAAAATATTCAATAGATTTATTGAACTTACTAATATTAAGATATATCAAAATGGTAAAATAAATAAGTACTTATTAAATAGACATTTGTGGTTTTCTTAGTCATTCTATAAACTTCTTTGAAAAACTATAATTTTCAATACACAAAACTAACAAGCATGTATAAGGATATATAGAAAAACATGACATAAAAACTCAAAACCAATAAATAAAGAGAAACTCAAGTATAAAATAAGCATTCATTTAAAACATTAAATTCCCAAGTATGCATGCAATAAAAATTACACAATAAGTTTTTTTAACCTTTTTTATTTTGTAAAAAGTTTTTCTTGCAATACAATTTGTATGGATTTTATTTCTTTTATATATAGATATATTTTTGGCATGGATTTACAAGCTAATTTATTGGGGTGAGAAAAAAACTACATTTTAGAGAGGAGGAAGAAAAGAGAGTCCATAAGAAAGAAAAAACTTCTCACATATTGCATAAGGATTATGCAAGAAGAGGGGTGAATCTATTCACAAAATTGGAAGACTATGGAAGACTATCATATGAATAAACTCATCCATTTAAACAAAATGTCCACCTTCCCTGCTACAAGAAACTAGAAATATAAGGATTATGTCCATAACACTTACAATAATAAAACAAATAAAAAAAAATAGTTACCAATAGAAACCTATCCAAAAAGAGGCATCTTTTGGATACAACAAACACACTAAAATTTAAAGAAACAAAGTAACTTCAACAAAAACACTTTTATAACAAGAATAAGAGAATTATTGGAAGAGATTACCTCCATATATTGAGAATCCATCCTCCAAACTTCAAACCTAGCGAAAATAAAACCCTAGTTTTATTTAAAAGAAAAACCATAAGTAGAAAAGGAGAGACAAAAATGCTAAAAGAAAATGAAAAAATAACAAGGATTTACGGTAGAGGGAGAATTGAAATATAAGGGTTATGTCCATAACACTTAAAATAACAAAACAAATAAAAAAAGAAAATGGTTATCAATAGAAACCTATCTAAAAAAGAGAGCATCTTTTGGATACAACAAATACACTAAAATTTAAAGAAACAAAGTAACTTCAATAAATTTTATAACAAGAATAAGAGAATTATTGGAGGAGAATACTTCCATAAATTGAGAATCCATCCTCCAAACCTAGAAAAAATAAAACCCTGCTCTTCTTTGAATGAAAAACCCTAAGTAGAAAACGAGAGACAAAAATATCAAAAGAGAATGAAAGAATAACAAGAATTTACACGAAAGGGAGAATTTTGTTGAAAAACAGAGTATTTTTTTTATTTAAAAGCTAGAATGCTGACTAGTGTTAGAATTGCAAATGCGGAAAACACAATTCACAATGATAATTAACAATAAAACACAGATAATAGACATAGGGATTTCACATGGTTCACCCAAATGTTCGGCTATGCCCACCAAGCATAGGCATCAGTTGTCTTATTATTCAGATTATGGAGATTACATCAGATTTGCAAGTCTCTCATACACTCAGTCTCTCACAGTTGTTTTTTCCTCTATGAGCTTACATGTATTTATATACATTTACAAGAAACTGAATAATAAATGCAATCCCTATCCATATTCTAACTTGGTCTATTTGGTTGTAACCAATGCAGAATAATAGGATCCATATCCATCATTGGAGGAATTTGTTGTCACCGAATCCCAACATTCTCCACCTTGACAACAATTAACTTGATTCCTTACTCCTTCCTTTTGTTCATCACCTCTTATGCAAGCCAAGAGAATCCAAGCACCACTGCAACTTCTATAATAAAATTGGTTTCATGATCTCGCCCGTGTGACTTGCACGAGTTTGGATTTCCTGAGGGGTCACTCCACCTCCAACATGTCTTCCACACCTGTGTTGTGAGACATATTTAGTGATAGGTCTCCTCCTGTCTAAAACACCTGTAAAATATACATTACAGTCATCATAGACCATCTTAGTGTAACCATTATAGGTGACATTTGTGCTTCTCAAACGCTGAAGCACCCATTTCACTGCAACTACTGAATCTGTCACATATCTGACAACGTCATTAGCATGTGAAACATCCGGTCTTAACCATTTCATCACATACAATAGACCTCCTACTAAACTTACACGAGACACAACCTTTTCTTCTTTATAGACATGCCCTATACTTGAAGAAAACTTATAATGGAAAGCAAGAGGGATAAAAACTGGTTTTACAATGTTCATACTGAACTCCAAACACAACTTACCATTACCATCTTTCTGTACTTCCATGCCCTTAATTTGTTTTGCTGCTCCTTGATCCCTCATCTGAATTGTCATGTCCACTTGAGTCATTTTCTTACTGATTTTATCCATGCTTTGTCTTGCATCGAGCATATCATCAACAAAGAACATCAAGACTGTGAATGTACTATAAACCGTATAGTCATTCCTACCCTTTGATAAATCCTGACTCACTATGAAAGATTCAAACCTCTTGTATATTTTTCTAGGTACCAATAGGCCATACAATGAATTATCTAGCATGCAAACAAATTTACCGTTGCGATCTGGAATCAATCCTTTTGGTTGTTCCATACATATAATATCTCTTTCAATGATGACCTTGTGAGAAGTAGGATCCCACACACAACATCCCTTTATACCATCATCATAACTTGTAGAAATATAAAACAAACAGGAATTCAGAAACAAAGTTCTTAAGTCTGGAAATGATTTATAGTTTACTGGTACCTGCAATTCTTTCTTGCTCTTATGACATTGATGCTTCTGCCATAAACAAGAAGATACATCTGTCACTGCAGATTCCACTTCAGTACTCCCTTCCATCTTATAGAGGTTATCAACCTTTGTTGCCTTCATCACTACTAAACTACCTTTCGACACTGTGAGAGCTCCACCTTGACCTGTATACTTATATGCACAAGAATCCAACACTCCCAATGAAATCAAATTGATTTAAGCTCGAGAACATATCTAGCATCCACTAATTCCTTAACAATACCATCAAACATCATGATTCTAATACTGCCAACCCCAATAGTTTTGTAGCGAATACCATTTCCCTTAAACACTACACCCTCATCAACAGATTGGTAAGAAATGAACCAATTTCTATGTGAGCACATGTGGTGGGAGACACCTGAATCTAACTGCCATTCTTCTTGATATTGTAAATTACTAGAAATAGATAAAACTTGATCAATTATTCCTGAATTTGTTACAGCCAAATTTGCTTCCTTCGTAGAGTTTTCCTCAGATTTCTTTCTCTTCCAACAATCTTTCTTGAGATGTCTTGTTTTTCCAGAGTACTAGCATTTTTCTTTACCCTTTCTGTGTCTTGACTTAGATCGAGAAAAGCTTCTCTCATTCTTCTCTTTAGTTCGACCTCTCACCAGCATCGCCTCTGAAGTTGAGGTTTCTTTACTAGATTTTCTCCTCGTCTCCTCAGCTAACAAGGCTCCCACAACAGAGTCATAATCTAAAACTTTTGTTGAGCTAAAGCTAATAGAGGTGACTAGATTATCCCAAGACTCACGCAACGAACACAATAGTGTAATAGCCTTATCCTCATCTTTGAATTTAACTTCCATACTATTCAATTGAACTATAAGGGTATTGAAGGTATTTAAATGGTCAGCAACTTTTGTACCTTCTTTCATCCACAAACTATACAACCGTCTCTTCATGTAGATTTTGCTCGTCAAGGATTTCGTCATATATATGCTTTCCAATTTCGTCCATAAACCGACTGTTGTCTTCTCTGAGACAATATTTAACAGAACATCATCAACCAAACACAGGCATATGGCACTCAATGCTCTCGCATCCATCTCATCTCAGTCATCATCTGTTATGGTCACGGGTTACTTTGTTTTTCCCAAACGCGCCTTCACCATGCCTTGTTGCACGAGCAGATTGTGCATCTTAAGCTTCCAGAACTCAAAATTGTTTTTGCCGCTGAACTTTCAACTTCAAACTTCGAACTCTGCATCTTAGCTATTTACACAAAAAAATCTCCCAATACCCAGTGCTTATAACAAGATATTTTCAAAAAATATATGGAGAAACAATGTTTTAATCTTTATAAGGTTTAATAAAAAATAAAAGTTAATAAAGAAAACCTTTAGAAAACAAATACATCTTTTAAAATTCCTCCACCCTTTTATGCATGCAATATTCCATACTATATTCCAAAATATAGTAAAACTTTTGAATATAGTAACCTTTTGTTCGAAAAATACGCCGCACCTCCCAAGTGAGCGGCTTGCGTGCCTCAAAGGGGTCGCCGCACCTCCCGTGTGGCTGGCCTGTGGAAATCGTGAAATGCCGCCGCACCTCTCGACATCCATGCTGCCAAAATTTGGGAGTCTTACTCGTGCGTTAAGTGTTCATAATTAATTAGATATGTTAATAATTAATTGTATATTTGTTATTAGGTGAATATGATTTTGAAAATAAATATAAAGATTGAAAATATTGATTTTATTTAAAAATGTAAAAAAATATAATAAATATTTATTTATAATGGAAATAAAAATATTACCTTATAAATAAGTTCTAGTTTTTTTTTTAAATTGTATTTATAAATGCATAAGTGTTGAAAAACTTTTGGAACATTTCAATTATACAAATTTAGCCATTCAAATTTGGAGATCCAATCATTCTTTACCATATTTTTTATCAAATCAAACAAAAAAATTGATAGAAAAAAATAAAATTAATCCAAAATATTGATGATTTCCAACCTCCTTAAAATACCTAATTTACCATAAGTTATCAGAGCCAGATCCAGGTTGGATTTCCTTCCCCTATCAATGAAGGAAAATGATTCACTGTACCTTTACCACGTTGGTTTGGGAAAAGGTAAGACTTTCAGAAAGCTTTAAAGTTTTATGGGATGGTATTTCCTCGTCGGAATGCTTTAAGACTTGGGTCGAGGATACGTCTGTCCCTTTAGCATTGGCTGCTCATATTTGTTGGTTCATATAGGGAAGCTCATCTGGATGATTTGCTGGTTCATATGGGGCAACTCATCTGGATGGCCTTTGTTGCGGAGCGGGTTGTGTTTTAAAATTTCCAGATTATACTGTCAGAAGATGGACTTTTAACTATGGCCATGGGATTAATAACAAAGAAGAGTTGGTGAGGGCTTGGGCAACTCTTAAGTTGGATTTACATCTATCAATTAAACACTTGCAAATATTGGGAGATTCAAAAGTAGTGATCGATAAAGAAAAAGGGAAGTCTTCATACTTATGCTATTGAGGGGTAGAAAGCAAGCATCAGAGCCATGGTCATATGTTTTGAATATATCAGTTATGATCACATTCCAAGGGACTTCAATTATGATGCTGATATTCTATCAAAACAAGCATTTGGTGTTCCTAAAGGAGCCATTATTTATTTTCCTTGGAATAATAGCACAACCCGAGAGAAAACTCATACAAATATTTATTAGCCTCGCCTTGTTTGTAATGTTTCCTTATTTATCGATGTTTTGTCAATGTTTTTGTGGACAACATTGGTGGGTTTTTTTATTATTTTTCCTAGTTTAGTATTAGAGATGGCTCTGGATATCCTCTTAGTATTGGTTTGTTATTTTTCCATGATGAACTAGATAATATTGAAGAACCTGTTATGATTGTGTCAATCTTTTATTGTGACACTTTTGTGGGACATAGTTATAAAAAAATTATATTTTCTTAATACAATTGAGATAATTTTTCTATTGGAAAACATGAAGGAAAATGATTCAATACCTTTGACCAAGAAAATGGACTTAAAGAATAAATATTTTTATTAACATCATATTAGTTTTATATCAACTATGTTTTTTTGGCATGCATACACGGGTGGGAAAATCTGGATGAGATTTTTTTCATAATGTATTATTTTTCAATTTTGAAATAGAAATGTTTTAAAAATTAGAAATATAAAATTTTATATATTAAAATACATTTTAAATACAAATTATTTATTGATAATTAGATATGTTAATAATTAGTTGTATATTTGTTATTAAGTGAATATGATTTTGAAAATAAATATAAAAATTGAAAATATTAATTTTATTTAAAAATGTAAAAAATCATAGTAAATATATTTATTTATAATGAAAATAAGAATATTACCTTTATAAAGGAGTTTTTTTTTTCTTTTTTAAATTATATTTTTAAATGCATAAGTGTTGATTTTTTGGGGGGGGCATTTCGATTATACAAACTTAGCTATTCAAATCTCCAAATCCAACCATTCTTCACCCTATTTTGATAAAACAAAAAAATTATCAGAAAAAACAACCAAAAAATAAAACATTTAGCTTACCCAATATTTAATAACAACAATAAAACTAATCCAAAATCCAAAATATTGATGATTTTCAATCTCCTTAAGAGAATCCAACTTCTCATATTAATTTCTTAAATACATGAATAAATTCTCATAAATTGATTACAAAGTAAAACTACATAATTATCAAATAACATAATTATCTAGAAAAAAAAAACAAGAAATACCTAATTTACCATAAGCTATCAGATCCAGGTTGGATTTCCTTCCCCTATGAAGGAAGGAAAAGGATTCCCTTCCCCTATGAATGAAGGAAAAGGATTTAATGCCTTCTTCCGACAAAGGAGATGGATTTAAAGAATAAATATTCTTAATAACATCATATTATTTTTATATCAATACCCTTTTCCATGGAAAAACTTTTATAAACAACATATTATACATAGTTTTTCAAAAAAACAATTTTTAATTCAACAACTGTATACAATTTTTCTCACTTATTTTTATAATGAAATAAGAATATTATCTCATAAAGGAGTTCTATTTTTTTGTTTTTTAAATTGTATTTCTAAATGGATAAGTGCTGAAACATTCTTTGAGCATTGGGATTATACAAACTTAGTTACTCAAATCTGTAGATCCAACCATTCATTTTTTATAAAACCAAACAGAAAAATTATAAAAAAAAACCAAAAGATAAAACATTTAAACTAGACAATAATGAATAACAACAATAAAACTAATCCAAAATCCAAAATATTGATGATTCCAATCTCTTTAACGGAATAAAACTTCTCACATTAATTTCTTAAATACATAAATAAATTCTCATAAATTGATTACAAAGTAAAACAACATAATTATCAAATGAAATAATTATCTATGAAAAAAAAAGTCCAAGAATACCTAATTTACCGTAAGTCAATACCCTTTTCCATGGAAAACTTTTATAAACAACTTATTATATCTCGTTTTTCAAAAAACTACTGCATTTTGGATTCAGCAACGGTATACAATTTCTCTCACCTACTCAAATCCGCTCTTCTTCTCGCTCTTAAGGTTGCGAATATTCGAGTAGTACACATGGCCTCACACGGTTTACTTAATAAAGTGTTGATAGGATTTGAAAAGATTCGACCGTAAAAGTTCAGACGATATATCCACTGATCATACTATTCCTTATTATTCTCTTCTCTTTTCCTGGAGTATGAATGACACTTGCTCATATCAAAAAACGAGAAGACGAAGAGAGAGAAGACACTGTAAGGCCGATTAGTTGCTGATGTGATATGGGCGACTTGTTTGTTTCTGTGAGGTTGTCATTTCACGTTAATATATTCATATCTGGTTCTCTGATATGATCGTTGGGATGCCCTTTGTCGGCAGTCCTCCTTTCGTCTTTATTCACATGGACGGAATCGATGGCTTTTCTGAACAAGTGACTGACAAATGGAATCGGAAAATCGGGATGCAAAGCCGGAGCCTGCCTTTCTTCAGTAATTTAATCCGCGGGCAAATTCATTTTCTTTCGTGTGAAATCCTGTTTCAAAAATTTGGCTATACTTAGTATAGAGTTACAATGTTATTTTGATTGACTGTAACCCTATTTATGGACGAAACCTTGACTGTGGGGTATTTCGCTTATCGCCCAAAACAAATATTGTCACCAAAATTCCCGGAGTTGTCTAATTCGTTTGTATTTAATTGGTTTTTGACGCGTTGGTATCGACGCCGTTCCCTCTCCCCAACGCATGATCACGAGTGCAATCGCCAATGTTATTCCTGGTTGTTGTTCACATGTTTTTAGATTCTGTCTGTCTGGTTATGGTGAATACAGATATCTGCTACGCTGAGAATAAACGGTAAAATGAATACAGATATCTGCTCCGCTGAGAATAAACGGTAAAATGAATACAGATATCTGCTCCGCTGAGAACAAACGGTAACATAAAATGGTGAGTACAGTTCTTTCATTATTTAAAGAAAATATAACAAACGGTAAAATAAAATGGCGAGTACAGGCCTTTCATTATTTAAAGAAAATCAAAGATCAAAATTAAAATGATGGCATTTAAAGTATTTTAAGTTCTTGTTGTGTGGTATTTTAAGTATTTTAAGTATTTGCACTCACAGGGCGTTTTTCTATTGAGTAAGTAAAGAAGAGGAGCAAAGAACACAACACATGATTTTGCTACTGTGTCGAATTCAAGTCAAGTATGCCTGATTTTTTTATGTTAGTTTGAACAATTGGATTGTTTTCAATCAGGGTAATTTACATGTATAATAAATTGGCTAATTCCCATGATATATAGGAAAAATTATTGAAGGCTATTTTATCAAACATAATTTTTCCACTCTATAGACAATGTTACAATGCATATCCTTCTATCAGTTTTGTTGATCTTGACCACCACTTCTGTCAAGATATTAATCTTTGCTCTAGGGCTTCTATTAATGATTCTTTATTATTGAATCATTGATTATGAAAGGATCCTTCAAACAAGCTCATCATAGGTTGTTCTCCAATAAGATTGTAAATAATTATATCCATCAATAACTCCAAAAGTATAAAAATATTGTTTGGTCAGATTCCATGCATGAATTCCTCTTTAATCATCCATTTGTACCAAAAAATGACCCATTTCCAAGGAAGAGAGGTCTCTTTTATCCCTTATATTTTTATTGTCTTATAAAAAAGTTAAGAGACACATAACTTTGTAATAAATGTTGGGCATAGATTAGGCCTTAGAAAAATAGATAGTCTTAGTTAGAATGTCATAATTAAGCATGAACAATAAGAGATGTAGATTAAGTAAGGGTTATTATGCCATCATGTATATCTATACATGACAATAGCATGGTGCATAGTCAAAGTCTTATCACCCATTTTAAGCCCAGTAAGGGTAGCACATGCACTTGGATCCTACAACTCCCAAAATTGAGTTGCTAAAAGTAATGAAGAAATAAATCATCCTGAATTATATAGAAATATATTTTTTCCATGTGATATATTCACCAATAAGTGCATACCTCTTTTTTTGTTACAAGAAACTCTCCATAACATGTTCATTATTGGAAAAAACTATGTAATGATTTTTTCAATCTTGTTCTTCAACTTTGACTTCATGAGTGATAATGCAATAAACATTTTCACATCCTCCATCGGCTACATGTAATGCTCTTTTAGTCTTGGCATCGAAATTATGATTGCATTAGAGGAATGTTGGTCTCATGCTAATACGTTTTATATGATTAAGGTATAGAATTCTAGTGCATAAACTGTTTTTCTCTTTGCTTAGCTAAGTAGAGCTCATTTCCCTTTCTAAATAATCAATAAGTCTTTTCAAAATAAATAAACATGGTAGATCCTAAAAGGTGAAGATGCTCCCAGAAAGTGAAAGGAAATAAAAAAATATTTCCTTAAACCATAAAATATATAAAGAAAATAATCATAATTATGGAAAACACATTGAGTGCCCACAAAACAATCAAAGCCATATATTAAGCATAATACCATATGTTTCTTAAATAAACATGACAAAAAAATGTTTTTTTTTTAAATCAACAAAGTCCTTTAACTTTAACCCAAACCCTTGACTCAATGGGAATCAAATGAAACCAATCATGACACAACAAAGAGTTCATTCAAAAATCAAATGATATTTAGAAACATTCAAGGGACTCTCATAGTTTTTAACAAAAATAAACCCAACATTTCAAACTTGGAAAAATGTTCCAAAATACAACAAACAAACAAATCATTAAAATTTACCTAGATATTAGAGATAAACATCAAAGAAATTAGAGCTATTAGAGCTAGAAGCTAGAGCTAGACTTAGAGCTAGACATCAAAGAAATTTCATCTATTTGAATGAGCCCATTCTTTCTCAGTGGAAGTCTTGTTAAATTATCTATTTACCCGTTTAATACTAAGACACTATCTATGTGAAGAGATATATCCCAACTTCATCCAATTCCGGCTTCATTTCCTGTTACATACAAGAAATAGACAATGTAATAGTTAAATATAAAAACAACAATATTAAAACAACTTGCATCAAGAAAATGTGGCTCCAATGTTATAATGAAAAATATAAAATATAAAACTTATTTTTACCTAAAATGCAACCTCAAATTGACATATGCATATAATAATCTTGTTATGATAAATAAACTCCAAAAATAGAAGAACATGGAATCATAGGAATCACATCTTTTGTGCTATTCCATTCACTATTTCTTGCACCACTAGTGGATTGTGTATACCAAAATAAGTGTCCCATGGGCCCTCATATATATTGGATTAGATAAAATCTTGTGGTCTATCAGTTTTCCAGTTCTCATCCTAGTCCTCATTTTCTTCATTTTGAACAGGATGGATTATCATTATGGGTCTCAAAAGAATTATGTTCTATATAAAGTTCATTCGAGAAATTTGTTACATTGTTTTCTCCCCTTCTATCACATTCCGGTCACCAAAGAGCTAGTGCTATTTCATATGAAAATTTGGTAATGTCATAATGTGTTACATATAATCTTAAACATATATCCATATGTTTATAAAGATCATTCCTCATATTTGACTTAAAAAATGGAAGTGCATTAAACATTCTTTCATCCTCCATTGATCTCAAAATCATGGTTTGACACAAATTCACTAATTTGAAATACTTTGATATGTTTTGCTATAAGTATTGACTAAGTATTGGCTAGCACCTAAAATAGTTCATAATATTATTATTGCACCATATTCTAGAGGATTCTCTAAAACATGAAATTGATTCCACATTGTTTCAATGAAGCATGTGGCTTGTTGAAAATATTCTGATAAATCTAAAATACCTTCAACCTGTTCTCCATGTATCGGGACCTTCTTGCAAAAGTGGTGTAGTAAAGTATTTAATTTTTCCACAAAGTCATGTTTTAAAGTAGTTTGAAATGTTTTATTGTTCCAATATTGAGGGTACACCAAAGACATGGCCTCCAACAATTCATCTAGAGGAAATCATTCTCTTATCTCTATTTCTAGTGACTTTGCAATTTCCATCAAGTTGTAATAGGGGCAGACCCAGGGTTCAACTCTAACAGCGCGCCAACAAGCCCTAACTACTAGCCCTTTTGGCAACACCTGCGAAGTAGATGCAGTCTCACTCGAAGTAGAAATAGGGGGTTGTAGGAAACATGTGTCTACAACGAGAGGAAATGCAAAGTGGATCCAGGGAAACAACACACAACCATATAGTATTATTTATCTCTCTTAAACCTACTACACAAGAGATATCTTCGATCTAAAACAATAATGCAATAACAGTGTAAAAGATAACAAATAACACAACATCAATCACACATAGAAACCATATATACTTGGTTCACCCTCTCCCTAGGGCTACGTCCACAGAATTGTGTTTCTTGATATATTAGATGAAAACATACAGTTCTATCTACACACTTAGCTTGCAAATATCTCTCTCTTTCTCTTCTTCTCTGCCCTCCCTGCGCACCCAGTTGCAGGGTTGATATTCGCACCTAGTTGAAGATCTTACAATACAGTAATTCTCTCACACATCAACAATAATCACTCAACATCAATAACACAATCCAACTTAGAACCCTAATAACATGAACGAACCCATCCCGGGTCCTCTAGACCTTTACTTATTCATTACATGGAAAATATCTAGGTGTCAAAACCCTAGATCCAAAACCCTAGGTGCCTAAACCCTAGGTCCCATGTAACTCATTCTTTAAGGGCTTTGCCAACATGTTCTTCCTTCTTTTTCGTGAGCTGCTCCAAATAATCCGATGGTGGATTTTTCCACTTGCTGAGTTGTCCACGATCCATCTTCATTGTTGATCTGTCTTCCTCGATATTCTCTTCCAATGGATAGCTTTTCTCTTACTTCGCTCCTTCTTTTCTGGTTCTTTGACCACTTCGACCCATTCTTAGTTAATGTGCCTTCCGCACAATTCATACTTCTCTCTTCTTCCTTAATATTCACTTTCTTCCATAACCAAGGGCCAACAGGTCCCCAACACTCACCTATGACTTGTCCCGAGTCACTGCAGGGTTGAACCTTCGGTAACCCTTCGACTGCAGACTACGCGGAACAACCTGTGATTTCTGCTCTATCCCTCCCTGTTGTGTGCAGACTGTATTTTCTGTGTCTGGTACCCAGTTTCAACTGCACCTGGTACCTATACCCTTTTCCCCTTTCTTTTAATGATAGTTGTGAGGCAACTGGTTGTCATAATACAATTTCAACTGGCTCCCATTTACTAAATCTTCCTTCCATTCTCCATTCAGAGTATTCAACTTTGCAGCTTCTCCTACTGTGACATAGGCAACCTGATATGGCCCAAGCCAATGTGTCTTGAACTTCCCTGGATGCTTCATGAACTTTTTTTCATATACCAATACCAGATCTCCTTGCTTAAATGATTTCTTCTTGATATATCTATCATGGTAGGCCTTTTCTTGTTCATTTTATACCTGCTGATGAAATCCTGAAATAAACCTGTCTTCCTCTAGTTCCACCAACTCCGCAAGCCTGTCTTGCATAGTGCCTGTGTCATCCATATCTGTAAATGATACAATTCTTAATCTAGGAACTAAATATTGCATCGCTACCACTGCTTCCAGATCATAAACTAACTTAAAGGGAGTATGCATTGTCATCTTCTTGAACGTGGTTCGATAAGACCATAACACTATTGGCACTCTCAAATCCCAACCATCTCTTTTCACACTGCAAATCTTTGTCAACGTTGTCTCCAAGATCTTATTGAAAGCTTCGACTGTACCATTCACTTGTGGGTGATATGGTGTGATCTTATGATGGTGAACTTCAAATTCTTGAGTCAAGGCTTCAATAGATTTATTAATAAAGTGTGTACCTTGATTTCTCATAAGGCTCTTTGGACATCCAAATCAGGTTATGATATCATCAAATATGAATCGCGCAGTTGTAGTTTCCCTATAGTCCTTAACTTCTCTTTCTTCTTCCCATGTGTTCAAATACTCTATCGCAGTGATGATGTATTGATCTCCTATGCGCTTCCCTGGTGGGTTGATAGGTACCACAAAATCAATGGCCCATTTCTCAAATGCCTATAAATTTAGCTAAGGTGTTAGAGGCATCTCATCTCTTCTGGAAGGTTTCCCTACTCTCTAGAATAAATAATAGGCTCTGTAGTATTCCTTATCATCTTTGTGTAAAGTGGGCCACCAGAGGCCAGCTTTGAGAACCTTCTGCATTGTTTCTTTCCCTACATAGTGTCCTCCTGCGATGCCTCCATGTGCTTCTGCCAAAATCAGTGGTATTTTTTCCTCCATAATGCATCTCCTCAAGATCACATCAGGTCCCATCTTATATAGTTGTCCAGCTATAAGTGAAAAATATGCAGCGCAAACTACCCGTTGTTTCTTCTTAATAATTGTATACTCACGGGGTGTTATTCATGTAGACAGGTACTAGGCTTTATCAGCGAAGTGATCATCAAATTTTCTGATGGCCAAGAGCTGTGCATATGGTAGTGTATCCTCCAAACTGGTAGGTTCCTCTCCATGTTCTAACCTGGACAAGTGGTCAATTCCCTTGTTCATTCTCCCTGGATTGACCACAATCTCAAAATCATATTCCTAGAATAACAGTATCCATATGCATATTCTTCCCCCCAACACTGGCTCATTGACTAAGTATTTCAACGCAGAGTGATCAGTGAACATCTTAAAATTTCCTCCCAACAAGTAGTGTCTAAACTTTTGCACCATGTATACCATAGCTAATCCTTCTCTTTCGGTGGTAGTGTAATTTATCTCAGCTGTAGAGAGCTTCCTGCTAGAAAAGGCTAGTGGGTGGTCAATATCTCCTTCTCCTAGTTGTGCTAACACTGATCCTAATGCAATAGATTAAGCATCGACATGAACATGGAATTCCTTACTCCAATTTGTGAAAACCAGAACAGGCACAGTAACCATTTTCTGCTTTAGTGTGTCGAAGCTATTCTCGCATTCCTCTGACCATTGAAATTGACGATCTTTCTTTAAAATATTTTCCATGGGTGTTGTTATCTGTTCACATCCCTTGATAACGTTCTGTAGTACCCAGTATGTCCCAGTGTAGTGCACAACTATCTAACTAAAGGAGGGGGAGGTAGATCAACAATGATGGCAATCTTGGAAGGATCTACCAACAACCCCTACTTACATACAATGTGTCCTAGTAATACTCTAAAAGATGAAAGGAATATGCACTTCTTCAGGTTCATGGAAATATGGCATTTCCTGCACTTATCCAACATTAGTCTCAAACATTCAATATGATTTTTCAATAATCTAAAGACGGTCCAATCATCAAAATATGCTTCCAAACATTTATGTAAAAATTCCTTGAATGCTTTGACCACCACTCTGGAAAAGATGGTTGGTGCATTATTCAATCCGAAAGGCATCACAGTGTACTGGAAAGAACCCCATTCTATTGCAAATGTGGTCTTATGTCTGTCTTCGTTAGCAATCCTGATCTCATGATAACCTGAAAATCCATCTCTGAAGGAGTAAACTTCCTGTCCTCCTACATTATCTATCACTTCATTAGTAAACAGTGTAAGGAATGGATCATGTAAACATGCATCATTTAGTTTTCTTAAATCTACGCAAATTCTTATCTCTCCTGTCTTCTTATCTTGGACCACCATAGGGATAACCCATTTTGATTCTTCAATAGATTCTATGATTCATTCTTCCAACATTCTATATAATTCAATCCTAACTTTCTGCTTATACTTGGGATTCAGTCTATAGGGTCTCTACTTGACTAGCCTTGCATCTGGTTTCAAAGGGATATTCATTTCTCCCATGGGCCCTTTAATGACCTTCATGTTTGTGAACTTGGTTGGAAACAAGTCTTGATATTCATGCAACAATTATGTAATCTTATCAATAGTGGCATCATCCCAGTAATCTCCAATGTTTTCCAACTTAGTTGTTTGCTTTGTTCCAATATTAACTTTCTTGATATTGATTGGCTGCCCAATGAAAGGTATTTTAATCCCTGGACCTTCTATGTCTCTCTGTCCTTTAGTTTCTATAATGTTCACATTCCTAGGATCATCATCTTCATCAGCATTGATGTTGTAACAACCATGTAATCTTTTAAGAGGTGCAGTCCATTCATCTTCTTCTTGCTCCAAAGGGAGGTTAGGTGCCTCCTCAAAGACTTTATGTCTTACAAATTGTAAAGCATGATCTATTGTGGGGTACTGACTTTCAAATAAAAATTTATCTATAAAGTTATAGGTCATACCATACCAATCTGAAGTGGTGAGGCACAATTTTGCTTGAAGATACTAGTTGATAGGCATATTATCCAAAGTGTTAATAAAATTATGCACCCATTGTTATTTAGGAATGCTACTCCAGGCCTCCTCACAACTTCGCACATGGTCCTTCAGACAAATCTTACCTGTGTATCAAACTTCACACCCTTTGACTTGGTCTGAAAAGTACATTGTCATCAAAGTGTGACATTGGACTGACTCCTCGATGTTCTTCTTGTGTGTTCCTCATCATCTTGCTGGAATTTCTTTCAAGGCTTAATCCAGTGTCAACCACCTCTGTTATACTGGTACAGTTTCTTCAAATTCCAATAAGAATGTTTCTAAATGATTTAAACCATCAAATGTGGGTAGATTACTTACTTTTGTGCCAATCCAACAAACTTTTTTGGTCAATCTGGCACACCTCCATGCAGAAAATTCATACATTTTTTTTTGCCAATTCTCTAGTGCTTCTTCTAAGTTTGATGAGCATGCTCTTTCACTTCGCCAACTCAAATTCCCGTCTGTTGTAGGAATAATGTAATCTTGTTGTCTTGTTGTCAATTTATATATATTCTCTAGTTCATAAGAATGATCTTCTTCTCTGATAGGTTCTATGTATCTTTGAACTTCATCAGGATCAAGAGGTGCAATGACCCTAAGGCCATCACCTTCAAATGTCATTCTTATTTTCTTTAGGTCAACAATAGTCGAATTGTTTAAATCCTAATCAATTCCTAACAACACAAGATAAGGACATGTATCATCAACTATCTCAATCACTTCGAAGTATGCAAATTTCCTTACCCCATCGATGTCCACAGGGACATGCTCCAATATTCCAAAGAGGCTTACTGCCTACTGATTAGCCATCCTGAGCATTATAGGAGAGTAAATCAACCTGGTTTTTCCCATCAGTTCCCAGGTCTTCTTCTTCATAACATTGACTTCTGATCCCAAGTCAAGGACCACATAATCTATGTCGTAGTCTCCAATCTGAGCATTAAGGTGTAGTTACTTGTTTGTCCTTCTCTTTCTAGATACTTGATGTACTTCTTTATTTAGTAGAGGATCTACCCTTCCTATCTCATACTGTCTGATCAAGTGTTGTATTTCTTGTATGGCTCTTTCATTCTTAATTAAATCAATAAATGTATACAAGAACCCTACAAGCTTGCTTACCTCTTTTCCTTCTCCAAGTGATGCAGACTAATCAAATTCCAGAGGCATCCCACATTCTCTCACTTCTGGTTGTGCCTTCGATGAAGAATCATGTTCTCCAAATTCTCTTCTTGCCTCTTCAAATGTCTTCTTCTCCTTCTTTGGATCAAACAATTGTTTCTTCTTTGCAACCCTTCTGATCCTTGATCCCTCTGTAGTATTTTTTGGAGTCACCATGTCTTCTCCTATAACATCGCCTCCTCTAGTCATAACATCAACTCTGGGATTCCCTCCGCGAGGTTCCACTGATATTAATTGGACTTGCTGGTTTCCTCCTCGTCTCTCCTGAAGTTTCACTAACAATGCTCGACAATCCTCAATAACATGTTCAAATGAGTTGCAGTAGCTGCAAGTGATACAAAGGTTCTGATAGTCCCTTGCCAAATGACTCGGTTTGGTGCAGTTATAACAAATGATCTGACCTCAACCTTGACCCATGCCTCCTCCTCATCCTCTTCCTCTGAATCCACCATGAGGGTTGAAGTTTCCTCTTCCTGGGGAATTAAACTGCGTAGTATTTCCCTCTTGCTGCATCTCTCCTTGAATCCCATAAGTATCTCTTGACCTTTCATGAAAGAGATCATAATCCTTACAGTCCTTCTCATCATGTCCCACTGATTTATAGAATGTAAAGTAAAGGTTGGTAGGTGTCTGGAAATATTTTTGCATGTAATAAAATTCACCAGCGTGATGTCTAGTTCTACATACCTCGCACCGAGGTAGAGTAACCTGCTTCATAGGGCTCAGAGCTCCAGAGGCCAAGTATTCATTAAATAGGGGAAAATGCTCCTTGTCACGGCCCTCTGACTTACATCTGATACACCAGATGTCTTCTCTTTTATATTTTCCCTTTTCTTTCTTCATATCTTCGACCTGCAGAGATAAGGTACTTAGCTAACTCGAAATTTGACTCATACCTGAGATGGATTCTCCCAAAGGGATCGATTCTAGTTTCATGGAAATCTCCAGTGCCTTAGCCTATGAATCAACCTTTTATTGCATCAGAGGAAATATGATGTGCGG
Source organism: Picea engelmannii (assembly GCA_009831015.1). Taxonomy (NCBI): domain Eukaryota; kingdom Viridiplantae; phylum Streptophyta; class Pinopsida; order Pinales; family Pinaceae; genus Picea; species Picea engelmannii. The sequence goes on from ML782912.1 coordinate 1,585,815, forward strand.
TAAGAGGGAAACAATGAACCATTCCTTATTCTTCTCGTCTAGAATCTAAAATCTGAAATGGCCAGTCAAGGTCTTAAACCTCTGATCAAATTCCCACACAGGCTCATCTACTCTCTGCTTGATTTATTTCAGTTCTTTAATGCACTGCGACTCCGACTTGGGTTTCTTGAATTCTTCACTCAATGCAGTCTTGATATCGTTCAACATTTTAGGATGTACATCTCCTTTAACAAACTTCATGTGCTAGCTCAGTGCACGGTATCTCAAGGTAGTACTAAACTGATCTCTCTTAACAGATTCGTCATTGACTTGCTTAATACTCCATACAAATTCACATAAGAACTAGTGTTGATCAGGATCTTCGGATCCATCTCCTCTAAAAATAGGTAACCTCATTTAATCTACCATACATCTTCCTGGGTTTCTTGACTGAGTATGTACTAAAACGATGATAACAATGCTCTAATAACTCTGACTACTCTGGTTACTTAATGCTGCTAAAACAACAGGAGGAGGAGTAGTAATTACTTCGACAGTAGGCGCAGTCCCTGAAGTTACTGATTCTTCTCGGAGAGTTTCTTCAGTCTTCCTCTCCTCTTCCCTAGAGGAATCTTAATACTCCTTGTTCAACAACTCTTCTTCCTCTCCACTGTAGAACCCTTCGTCATGTGTTAGTGGTTCATTATTCTGGTCAAACAGGTTCACCAGAGGGACCTCTCTGAATGATTTCCCACTACATGTGTGTCCAACCTCTATGTCGTTGTCATTGTCTGAGTTCTTGAAAATTAAATTTTCAATATCTTTAAGATGGTCTTCTCATGTAATAACATCTTGATCTTCAACTTCAAAAAGTGTAAAATTTTTCCTTTAGGTCCCTTAAAGAAATATCTCTCTTCTTGGCTATATGAATCTACTCTGTTAATAGAAAACTCAGTAATGTACCCTCCAATAGTGCTATCAAACCAGTGATCTACTTCTCTTGACACGATGTTATCAACTATTTTGACCTTCTTGATCAACGTCGACATCCAAACCGCAGGTGGTCTAGATCTGAATTCAAATTGGGTTTCTACTAATCTAGCTAACCACTCATATAGCTCCTTATGAACTCCTCCAAAGAAAATCTCATGTATATCAGTAAAGATATACCTTTCCAACCAATATTCTATACTAATTATAGGGTTCTTGTTATGATCTTCAACAAATTCCTTCTCTTGTTCTTCTATCCACTTATGAATCTTTGTATTCGATGGAAACCACCTTGACATTCCCTCAAGAAGATCCTGATCCCGGAAAGAAAACCATTTTATGGCATAGGGGAAGACCCAAGGTTCAACTCTAACAACGCAAAAACAAACCCTAACTACTGGCCCTTTCGGAAACACCTGCAAAGTAGATGCAGTCTCACCCGAAGTAGCAATAGGGGGTTTTAGGAAATAGGTGTCTACAACCAGATGAAATGAAAAGTGGATCTAGGGAAACAACACAAAGCCATATAGTATTATTTATCTCTCTTAATCCTACTATGCAAGAGATATCTCTGATCTAACACAATAATGCAATAACAGTGTAACATATAACAAATAACACAACATCAATCACAAAGAACAACCAAATATATGTGGTTCACACTCTCCCTAGGTCTATGTCCATAGAACTATGTTTCTTGATATATTAGATGAAAACATACAGTTCTATCTATGCACTTAGCTTGCAGATCTCTCCCTCTTTCTCTTCTTCTCTCCCCTCCTTGTGCACCCAACTGCAGGGCTGATCTTCGCACCTAGTTGAATATCTTACAATACAAGAATGATCTCACACATCAACAACACAATCCAACTTCGAACCCTAATAACATGAACGAACCCATCCTATTTCCTCTATACCTTTATTTATACATTACATGGAAAAGGTCTAGGTGTCAAAAACCTAGATCCAAAACCCTGTTGGCAAATATTGAACAAGCAGTGAATACGTGTTGATAGTTGTTGTCATTGATGGAAAGTTTGCAGACAACGAATGGTTGTTGTAATTGATGGGTTAGTATCAGACAGATTGCAACAATATCACGGTTCAATCGTAACCACTGAAGCCAAAATGAATCTGGACCATAGTTTACAGTCCTTGTCGGAGAAAGGATCTGAGTCGTCAGATCAGAAGCAGGGTTGTCGGCAGCCATCAGATCTGCAGAAGCCGTGAGGGAAATAAGCGTGGCAGCGATTGGGCGCCACCGGGAGAAGCTCGACAGAAGGCTTCAGCAGAGAATCAGGGATCAGGACTTTGAAATGTCCTATACACTTGACAACAAAAACCCCGAAATTGCGATATGCGATTCACGATTTGATCGCAGCCGTTAAAGCACGAATGAGATCTGGACCGTTGATTTCCTTCATCGGAGAATCGAGGATCAGAGGATCGGGAATTCCGTAGGCATGTGCTTGGTGACATCGAAAATGCCAAAACCCCGATGAGAGGTTTGAACGAGGTCATGTGTTGACGGTCATATGGGCCAAGGCCTATAGCCAGCAGGGCTAGTGCATGGAAAGGGGCGCATCGGCATCGGGGATCGAAACTTAGAAATGACAAAGTCACTTGACATCAGGAGTGTCGATTTTGCGATATGCGAAATC
>ML782912.1:1596643-1607246 GCA_009831015.1 Picea engelmannii
ATTAGTTACATGGGTTAGTAAAAAGCAAGGATCCATTTCATTATCCACTACAGAGGAAGAATACATTGTTGTTGCTACTTGCTGCACACAGATCTTATGGATGATACAAACTCTTGCAGATTTGAAGGTAACTTACGTTGATCCTATCCCAATTCATTGTGATAACACCAGTGCCATAAGTGTCTCCAAGAATCCTATTCTTCATTCTAAGACTAAGCATATTCCTATAAAGTATCATTTTCTCAGAGAACAAGTTTCAAACAGAATTGTTCAACTGAACTATATACCCTCTACAGAACAGATTGTTGATATTTTTACTAAACCATTAACTACGACCCCTTTTGAATATCTTCGTCAAAAGTTGGGGGTCACAATTTCTTATGTCTAATATGTTCACCTAGTTAGGGGGAGTGCTTATTGATTATATGGTGTATTTCCAAGATGCTTATAGTTGACAGGGGGAGTATGTTTTGCAACAAGATCAGTGCAAGAATGTTTCTTCTTTGACATTGATGTCAAAGGGGGAGAAAGGAGTCGAGTTTTCGAAATGTTTCGGGAACAGAATCGAGTCTGAATTGTCGAATGCAGAGGAGAGTCGAGTCTGAATCGTCGAATGCAGAGGAGATTCGAGTCCGAATACAGAGCAGAGTCGAGTCTGAAAACATCTGTATGCAAGTGTTTCCATCAATGCCAAAGGGGGATATTGTTGGCAAATATTGAACGAGCAACGAATACGTGTTGATAGTTGTTGTCATTGATGGCAAGTTTGCAGACAACGAATGGTTGTTCTCATTGATGGGTTAGTATCAGACATATTGCAACAAGATCACGGTTCAATCGTAACCATTGAATCCAAAATGAATCTGGACCATAGTTTACAGTCCTTGTCGGAGAAAGGATCTGAGCCGTCAGATCGGAAGCAGGTTTGTCGGAAGCCGTCAGATCTGTAGAAGCTATGAGGGAGATAAGCGTGGCAGCGATCGGGCGCCACTGGGAGAAGCTCGACAAAAGGCTTCATCGGAGAATCGGGGATCGGGACTTTGAAATGTCCTATACACTTGAAAACGAAAACCTTGAAATCGCGATATGAAATTTCATGATTTGATCGCAGCCGTTAAAGCAAGAATGAGATCTAGACCGTTGATTTCCTTCATCGGAGAATCGGGGATCAGAGGATCGAGAATTCCATAGGCATGTGCTTGATGACATTGAAAATGCCGAAACCCTGATGAGAGGTTTGACCGAGGTCATGTGTTGATGGTCATATGGGCCAAGGCCTATAGCCAGCAGGGCTAGCGCGTGGAAAGGGGCACATCGGAATTGGGGATCGGAACTTAGAAATGACAAAGTCACTTGACATTAGGAGTACCGATTTCGCGATATGAGAAATCACTATGTAATCTGAGCCATCTGATCAGTATTTGATCTAGACCATTGATTCTAGACCGTGTTGGAGTTTCGGGGATCGCAACATGGAATGGAAAGTAAACAAATGCAACGAGACTTCCGAAATCGCGAAACGCGATATCGCGACACAATCGTAACCGTTGAGTCAAGATCGCACCTGGACCGTTGATCAAACTCTACGTCAGAGTTTTGCGATTCACGATATCAAGGAGACAAGAACACCAACAGAAAATGCCGAAATCGTGATATGCGATATCATGACACAATCGTAGCCGTTGAGTCAAGATTGCACCTGGATCATTGATTTGACCAATTTATGGAATTTTTTGTATTGGGATTTATAAGTGAAAAGAAAATTAAACATGAAGAATGTCGAAACCCGATTTAAAAGGAAAGAATAATGAAGATTATCCAACGGTGAGGATAAGGTTTGAATGTGATCGGAGGGTTACTGTTCTTCCACACACACTTAAAACTTTCAGTTACAAATCTGTTTAGTAAAACTCATGATTGCAAATTAGTTGTCGATCGTTTGGCGTTTCGGTTGGCTGGACAGTTGTCGTCATCTTGCCCAAGGAGTTGGGAAGTTGAAACGTTGTGCCCGTGTGTATAAAAGTAGATGAAATAGACAATGTCGGGTTGGCTATTCTGGATGGAAAAAGAACGAAACAGTAAGAAAGAGTGGTGTGGTGTGACATTTGAAATGAGGTACAGAATGAGATGAAATGAAGAGCAGAATGATAGAGCAGAGCAGAAGCAGAGTAGAATGATAGAGCAGAGAAGAAGTAGAGCAAAATGATAGAGCATAGAAGAAGCAGAGAAGAACGATAGAGCAGAGCAGAAGCAGAGAAAAAGGATAGAGCAGAGCAGAAGAAGAGCAGAATGATAGAACAATGTAATGCAGAGGAGACTTGTTGGATGGACAGAGAAAGAGAAGAATTACAGAACAAAAAAAGAATGGTAAGAAGTGATTTAACAGCATAAATTGTATGTGTATTCAACCTTTAATTTGTCAGGGAGGTTGGGAGGTGCTCGGGAGGACTGTTGTCCTCAGAGGTTCAAGTGGGTTCTTGAACACAGGGAGTTGTAGCTTCCATCTGGTTGCAGCTAGAGAAACTAGGGTGGCTGGGTGGTGCTAGGGAGAACAAGTGTTCTCTGTTATACAGGTTGGGGCCTGTGTAACTGGAATTTGGTGCTTCAATCCAGTTTGTGCTGGAACATTCAGGAAGTTGGTGCTTCTATCCAGTTGGTGCTGGAATACTCAGGGAGTTGGTGATTCTTTCTAGTGGGTGCTAGAGAAAATAGAGAGTTGGAGCTCTCAAACAAGTTGCAGCTTGTAAAACAGAGGTAGCAACCTCACATTGAGTTGGTGCTCAATTGTAAATGATGTACAAAACTGAAAAATACTGCCTATCATTTCGAATAAGAAGAAGAGGTTTTCTCCCTTTATGGGTTTCCTCGTGAAAATCTGTCTCTATGTGTACTTTATGTGTGACTGATGGTCTTTACTTTTACTGTCAATATGTTGTATATTGTTGATGATCACTTGAAGGAAGATTAATAATGTTTAAAAGGTATAAAATTGTTTAAGCTCATAAACAACTGATTCACCCCCCCTCTCAGTTGTCTTAGTTTTTCCAACAAACCCTAGGTCCCACACAACCCGTGCTTTAAGGGCTTTTCCAACCTGTTCTTCCTTCTTTTCCACGAGGTGCTCCAAAGCATCCGATGATGTCTTTTTCTTCTTACTGAGTTGTCCATGATCAATCTTCTTTTTCGATCTGTCTTCCTCGATATTCTCTTCCAATGGATAGTGTTTCTCTTACTTCGCTCATTCTTTTCTACTTCTTTGACCACTTCGACCCGTTCTCGGTTAATTTGCCTTCTGCACAGTTCGTTCTTTGTTATTCTTCCTTAATATTCACTTTCTTCCATAACTAAAGGATAACATATTCCTACTGTCCTCATATATTTAATCACCATATATGGCGATGAAGAAGGTTCAAAATCTTCACGCATAACCCCGATACCCATCAAACAAGGGGAGGAGCCAAGGGAAGTATCTACTCCATCTTCCGATGTTTTGATCCCAAATCCCCAGGAAGGAAACCATGAGTATATGAACACTCTTGAAACTGTTTTTTCCCATCAACTGAGAATACAGCTTGAGGGTGACAACGCTAAGAATGGATTGGATATAGGTGAACAAGAAGAAGGAATAGGGGAGCCATAAATCAACATCTCAATGGATGAAATCCTAGCTAATGTCGATCCTTTGCCTACTTCCCCAGCTAGGACAAAGACTCTGTTAGCTGACAAGGACCAATAGAAGGCAAAGTCACCATAGCATACAGAAACCTCCCCTACTAAGGAATTGAAAGAACCTGCCATGGAACATCTCTATATGACAGAAAGCCTAGGAAACACTCTGTCCTGGGGAGATTAATAGATTCCTGAACAAGTAGATGAAGTCACTGATATATAGGAAATTTCTTATGATAGGAAAAGGAAATATGTGATGAGAAGAACAATCAAGAAAAGGAACACCACACTCGATAGTACACTTTTCATAACCACAGAGGAAACCCTATTTGATACATAAAGTTCTAATATGACTGAGCTAATTGGAGAAAGGATGGCCATAACAGATGCTACTTTAGATAGGGGAAAAAGGGATGAAAGGGAGGTGTCTGCCATGAAGAAATAACTATACCATCTGTGACATCAAGCATAGTACTTACTAAAATTCAACACAAGTGGTGGTACTCTTGAAGTCTGAGTTACGAGAAATTTATGCGCAATTCACAAGTAAAATATGTCTCTTCATCGCTCGCATAGTTGATTTCCAAGAATATACCCTCACGGGGTTGGAAACGTGTAAATACATGCAGCGATGGTATGGAAAAGCACATCAAGCCTTAGAACGAATAGACTACATTAGTGAAGTGTAGAAGGGTTGAAATAAAAAATAGCATAGCATCTAAGTGCTGATGGATAGAAACATCGCTTGAATAAGGAAGGAAACTGAACAGTGGGTAAGCATGGTCGAGGAACCTCAACGGAAAATCCAAAAAAGATGGGGAGAATGTGAGAAAAGTTGGGAAAAAATAAATCAGGAAAAGAGGAACATTGACCTACCAAAGTTTGGTCCATCAGAGTATTTAATCGATTTGCATGACATATTTAAACAACATGAAGAGCAGTACCTGGCATGGGAAGAGGATATTTCGAAAAATCCAAGCATGATATCGGGTCAAGTGAAGAAGTTCATGCAACCTTCGATTAAATATCTTGCAGTCCTACAACGCTTAAGTTTCAAGATAATCAAGTACAATGAATAGGAAATAGAGATAAAGGAGGTCCTCTCTACTTGGATGGATCAACATAGGTTCCCATATGAAAATACATGCGAATATCTTTTCTTCAAGTGGTCAGAGTACGAGAAGAATGATCCACTTAAATAAAACCACCAGATGATCCAAAGAGAATAGATAGATAAAGTCCGCCACATGGATTTTTCTTAACTTAAATCAATTTTAGTAGCTATTTTTAGTTTAGTTATTTTTATAAATAAGGGCATCGACCTTGGACCATAGGTCGATGATTTTGCAAAGAAATAATTTTTATGAAATTTTGTAAGAGAACTATTTATGTGCAAGTTATTTTAATTAAGAAGTTTTGTTTAGAACCAAAGACACTTCTTTCATTTGAGGCGTGAATGTGATTGGACCAAGGAGGATTATCTCTTTCTTTGAATTCAATATTTTTTGTTGTATTGAGTAAGAGTTGTTGAATCTGTTATTTAAAGTTATATTATATTGTTGTAACAATTTTTTTATTCTAGTTGATGARTAGAAATCAATTGTGCTAACCTGTGATTGATAATAGAGCATTGAAAATTACTTTCCTTKGACTAACTTCTTGTCACGTGTATATTTTCTTTCTGTAAATTTTATMTCAGTTGAATGTCTACTAATCAAAATGGTATTAATGCTAGTTTGAAGTAGTTTAGATCTTCTTCGTWTGCACGCTAAGGTATAAAGGTTATCCTTAAACCTAACCTTCCCCCCAACACACAATTTAACTTTTTTATGCCATGTCTTTTAAGATATATCTTTATTTTGTTATAAATGTTAGAAAATAATMAAAAAGTGAATTTCGTAGCCTGAGGAAAGGTTTCACATAAAAKACATATCCATCAATCACTATTAAATATCATCGATAAATTCCAGCCAAATCACGAATCTGGAGAACCTTACCACTCATCAAACACTTACGAGTCTAATTGGGCCTCTTAAGAGGGTTTGGCTCTTGCTGTTGAGTTAAAGGGATCTTGAAAACCTCAAAAAAACCTAGGGATAACATGGAAGTGTTATTTATATGTATTTGTCGTGAATTAAAGGGGCCTGGAGTATTTTGGTTTGGAAAATTTTGTTCGCTATACGCTTAACTCTGACAAAATGACCACTTGCACATTTTGCAGAATTAAGGGATTTAAACATATCAGCTTAGAATGTGTATTGAATAAATGGAATAAGGTGAGGGAGCCATCATCCCTGAAAAAGAGGCTAAAGGCCAGAATACCAGAATTGGAAATGCAGAGTTAGAATCCAACAGATGCAGGGGCCGAGGGGAGGAGGAAACATTGCTAGAAACTGTGAGAAGCCTAAAAATAGAAGTGCATAGCTACAAGGCAGACAATGAGAGGTTGATTTGAGAGAAAAGTTATATAAATGCTCGAGTACTACAAATCTTAAATCAGTTGAAAGGAAAATCCAATGATGGTTCAAGAAAAGAGGAAGGAGGCAGGCGTCATGAAAGAAGAGATGATCATGGAAGAGTGGGTTATTCCATAAGTGCTAGTAGATCTCATAGAAACCACTCACCTCCTTAATCAACAAGAAATTTTTATGCATCTGAATATTCCTTAAGAAATCAATAGGTGTCTCATGTTAGGCACCAAAGAAGAAGACATGAGGTGGAAAATTTGCAAGGAGAGTTGAGGAAGCTCAAGCCACCATCCTTTGATGGTGAAAAATAAAGGAAGATGATAATGAAGCATGGTTTCTTGGACTCAGGAGATATTTCCAATTACACAACTATTCATCAAATCTAGAAGCCATAATTTCCACCTACCAATTACATGGGAAAGTTGATATGTGGTGGGATCAACTGAAGCAAGTTGAGTAGGTTAATGAGAATAGGATTACTTGGAAGCAATTCAAGAAGTATTTTCAGAAGGAGTACCTCTCAGATAATTTCTACGACAAGAAAATGCAATATTTATTTGAACTAGGCTGGGAAGCATGTCCATGGTAGAATATGAGAAGAATTTCTTGGGGTTGTTAAAGTATGTTGGGTTTATAAATGATTAAAAGGTAAAAATACAGAGGTTTTTGAGTGGAATTCCATCCTTTTATAAAGAAAATATTCGGCATGATGAGCCTAAGACCCTGATTGAGACCATCAAGAAGGCCACGTACTTGTATGAGCAAGGCCAGGGCAGAGAGTCCATGTTGAAATCTTGGAAGGATAAGAAGAAGGAGAATTATGATCAGATGAAGAATGGATTCAAACTTACTTTCAATAGAAATGAGCCTAATAAAAATCAGCAAGGCCGATATGCTAAGGATGAATCCAAGAAAGAAAACTCCTTGGGAAAGAGGGGAAGATCACCAATCCAATGTTGGGGATGCAAGGAAGATCACATGTTCAAGGATTTCCCACACAAAAAGGACAGAGTGAAGACTGTGAACAAAATCCAAGAGGCTACAATAGTCGAAGACATGGGAAGAATTTATGCATCCTTAGATGATCGACAAGAAGAACACCAATCCAATATAATCGAGGTGGAAGGCAAGATCATTAATCAACATATTGCCATTTTAAGTGATTTAGGAGAAAGTCATTGTTATATTGATCCTAAGATAGTGGATAGATTACATTTGGAGAAAATAAAGCTTGGGAAGTCAAGTTTGTCTCAACTAGCCACTGGAACCAAAAGGAGAATCCATGATATGGTCAGAGATTGTTCCATAAGTCTTAATGGTGTGAATACTAGTGCTGATATGGATATCATACCATTGGGGTCTTATGATATTCTAATCGGAATGGATTGGTTGGACAAGCATATTGTTGTCTTACATTGTCATAGTAAGACTTTTACATGTCTTGATGGAGATGGAAAACATAGCACTGTGCAAGGTGTACCAAGACCCATCTCTATAAGGGAGATTTCAACCTTACAGTTGAAGAGATGTTTTAGAAAAGGGTTCTAGTTGTATGCATCCCATGTGGAGGATTCAAAAAATACGAAGGGACCAAGCCTTGAATATTTATCGGTACTACAAGAATACGAGGATGTATTCCAAGAAATACTAGGGTTTCCACCAAAAAGGGAAATATATTTCTCTATCTACTTAGTGCCAGGAGCTTCCCCAATGTCAAAAACACCTTACAAAATTAACACACCAGAGTTAAAAGTATTAAAAATGCATTTGGAGGAGATAATGAAGAAAGGGTACATACACCCAAGCGTTTCACCTTGGGGAGCACCCATACTCTTTTTCAAAAAGAAAGATGGAACCTTGAGGCTGTGTATTGAATTTCGACAGTTGAGTAAGTCTACAATAAAGAATAAGTATCCTTTACCAATAATTGATGACCTCTTTGATCAGCTAAGAGGGGAAAATATATTCTCTAAGATATTCTTGAGATAGGGAAACCATCAAGTAAGAATCAAATTAGAAGATATCCATAAGACAACTTTGAGAATTAGGTATGGGCATTATGAATTTGTAGTGGTGCCATTTGGATTATCCAATGCACCAACTATCTTTATGTGCTTAATGAATGGCATATTCAGAAATTACTTGGATAAGTTTGTCATAGTATTCGTGGACGACATACTTGTCTATTCTAAGTAAGAAGAGGAGCATGAACATCACCTAATATTGGTATTGAAAGTGATGAGGGAACATCTGTTGTATGCCAAGCTGAGTAAGTGTTCATTTTTTCAAGTACAGATCCATTACTTGGGGAACATTATTTCGGAGTAGGGTATAACAGTGGATCTAGAAAATATAGAAGCCATTAGAGGATGGCCAACGCCCAGGAATGTTTCAGAAGTCAGATATTTTATGGGGTTCGCTAGTTACTACATAAGGTTTATAGTAGGTTTCTCTAAGATTTCTTATCCCATCACTTCTTTGAAAAAGAAGGGAATTAAATTTTAATGGATAGTTGAATGTGAAGAGAACTTTAATTCGTTGAAGGAGTTACTCACTAGTGTGCTTATGCTAAAAATTGTTGACCTAAATGAAATTTTTGTGGTATGTACAGATGCGTGCAAGGAAGGACTCGGTGGAGTTCTCACTCAAAATGGACATGTCATTTGTTATGAGTCCAGAAAACTTAAAGAGAATGAGAGGAAATATGCCATGTATGAATTGGAGATTGCTACCATTGGTCTCATGTTGAATATGTGGAGGAATTATCTCATAGGAAAGACATTCGAATTAATAACAGACCACAATGGTTTGAAGTATCTTTTTGAACAACCAACTTTGAATGCCAGGAAAAAAAGATGGCTCAAATTTTAAGTGAATACGAATTTGATATCAAGCATATCAAGGGAAAATAAAACAAAGTTGTTGATGCACTTAGTAGACAGGTGCATCTCATGCATGCTACATTTGTCAGTATGCATTAGTCGGACTTGAAGGGAAGAATTTTAGATGTTGTTGTTAAATATCAACATTACCTATAGGTAAAGAAAAGCTTGCAGCAAGAGGATGTGCAACAAAAAATGAAAGAGTATGAGATACAATAAGATGTATTACTTATGCATAAAAATATAATTTATGTTCCTAGTTTTGGAGAACTTATGAATCTAGTACTAAAAGAAATGCATAATGTTCCATATGCTGGACATCCCGGTTACCAGTAAGAAGCCAATTCTTCTGGCCAGGAGTGAAAAAGGATGTTGCTGATTACATCGCCAGATGTATGGAATGTCAGAGAGTGAAGGTTGAGCATAGAAACCCAATGGTTTTTCTACATCCGTTACCAATTCCAGAGAAGAAATGGGAAGTAATAACCATTGATTTTATAACAAAGTTTCCCAGGACAACTAGGCAACACAATTCAATCATGGTAGTGGTTGATAAATTGACCAAGTTTTCTCATCTTGTTCCTGTAAAAAAAACTCATACAACAATTAATATTGTAGAAATTCGCATGAAGGAAATTGCTCAATTGCACGGGATACCTAAGACAATTGTCTTAGATAGAGACACTAAGTTTACTTCAAATTTCTGGAAGGTATTATTTAAATCATTTGGTACAAATATGAACTTTATCACAACATACCATCCGTAGTTAGACGGGAAGAAAAAGAGAGTCAACCGAGTAATGGAAGACATGTTGAGAATGTATGTGATGGATAAGACATCTAAGTGGGAAGATTACTTGCACTTGGTTGAGTTTTCCTATAATAATGGGTATCAAGCTTCATTGAAGATGAGCCCATTTGAAGCCTTGTATATTAGGAAATGCAGTACCCTAGTAAGTTGGGACAACCCAACAGATAGAGTGGTACTTGGGCCAAAATTGGTCAAGGATATGGAAGACCATATGCTTAAGATTAAGAAAAAATTAAAGGTAGCTCACGATAGACAAAATTTTTATGCCGATAAGAATAGGAAAAAAACATAATTTAAAGTGAGGGGGCATGTTATTTTGAAGGTAAATCCAAAGAAGATCTCTTTGAAGTTGGGAAGCTGTACAAAGTTGGCACCCAAATTCTGTGGTCCATTTTAGATATTAGATAGAATAGGGCTAGTTGCATACATGCTTGCATTTCCTGTTTCCATGAATGTTCATAATGTATTTCATGTCTCTTTGGTAAAGAAATATGTACATGATCCTAATCATGTTATTGATTGGCATCTGATCCAGGTAGAGACTGTTGGAAGATTGGTTGTCGTCATTGATGTCAACCCTAGTCATGGGTTTTGGACCGCAAGATTGATGAAGGTATTTGAACATGAAGGAAAATGCACATCCAGATACAACACCCATGGATGTATAGTATACATCATGTTGTTTCCAGTGGTATGTGGTACGTCACGTGGATCCTCATGGTTGAGGAGAAATGATTTTTTGAAGATGACAAAGTGAATTGTACATGTAGGCC
>ML782912.1:1613316-1629350 GCA_009831015.1 Picea engelmannii
GAGAAGCCTGTGATAGCCTGAGTGTTGAGTGGTTCGGGAAACCAAGTTACACTCTGGAACCATCCTTGTGGATTGATATCCCTGGCTCGAGGCTGACATTGTTGTTGAGACTTGGAACATCAATGTCTACAGTTGGGTGGAAACATCCTTGATATGCAACCAATCTATGGTTCTCTTCCATAAAAGAGAAGTGCTCTATGTTATGGTATTAATTACCTATGTATGAATTATTCTGATGCGTATTTAATTATCGTTGAATTTGATATATATATATATATAGAATAAGCATGCTTGCTGTGTATTATTGTGCATGTCGTATGTTTCACTATTTATATTCTTAGACTAAATATTGATCAATGCATGAGAACCTTTCATGTATTCCATGTTGGGCAAAACAAGAGTAGGGATCAAATTAGTCTAGAGAAGGGACTTGTAGCTAACATGCCTGGCATGTGGTTGGCTGGGTGTGTTACAATAATCACTTGGGTTTCCCTATGAGTTTTTTCTTCAAACAAATTCATTAGGAATGAATTTGAAATAATCATACTAATTGTATGTAAAGTTTGGCCTAAATTTGTGAAATCGTGTCTTAAATTTGACTACACAAAGGCAAATATGTCTTTCAAATCCATCAAAATAACTCTAACAAGGTCCAAAGGGAATATTTCTCATATAAGAATATTTTAAATAATAGCTTTAATGTGATTAAATGGGTTCAAAATGGCCTAAATATACTTAATAGAACTTAATTAGCCATAAACCATGAGTTTAGGGATTTAGGGTTAGATAACCAATTTACTATTAAATAAGGGTTATAAATCAAATGGTATATTGTATGACCACTAAAGGAACTTAAACATACCAATGAGTATTAATAACAATAAGCAATCGAGTTGAGAGAAAATAGGTAGTATACATTGATACTTACTTCCAAAACTGAAGCCACAATAAAGAATCTCATTAGAGTTGATACTAGAATTATAAGAGTAATCTAAATTGTTGAATTTCTAGGTTCACAATGAAAATAGGTAGTATACATTGATACTTGCTTCCAAAACTCAAGCCACAATAATTAATCTCACTAGAGTTAATACTAGGATTATAGGAGTAATCTAAACTATTGAAGTTCTAGGTTCACAATAAACAATATTTTATTGAAGTTTCCCACACCTGCAGGGTTGATCCAGAGTTTATGAGCAGAAAGAAATGAATACATATTATTAAAAGATGCTTAACATAGAATAATAGAGATACAGTAAAACTGGTTTTCTATTCAATAAGGAAATAAGCTGAAACTGTAAAATGCAGTGGAAAGAAATCTTGTTGGAATGGTGGTGGCTTATCTCTGAGAAGAGATGTGACAGTTGCGCTCATTCGCAAGAAGATGATTATAATGAGGCTTTGAAGTCCTTTTTACAATAAACAATAATGTCAAAAATGTCAGTGTTTCATGTAAACCTACACAGGAGACCTAGCTAAAGCATACACAAACAAAGCTTATCAAGAAAAGGAAGAGAGATACACAATGAATAATGAGAATCAATGTATATTATGATCTTTCAATGAGTGAGTGATCTTCACTCATATAGGAAATGACATCCTATAATTAGGAATGCATGCATAATAGTGATGGTATAAGATTAGAAAGTCTAAAATAGAACTAGTCAGTTAACTCCCACTAAACTAGTGTTACTCCCATTAAACTAATGTTACTCTCATTGAACTAGTGTGTCGAAAATATAAATTTATCCAACACCCCCCCTGAACATCACTATGGAGTAAAACATGAGTCCCGACTACTAGGCCATATTAGGTACTCATGTACAATGCAACTAATGAACATTGAATAAAAGTGAGGAAAGAGGGAAAACCACGTGGGAACAAAACCCCCCCTGAAAAGATAACATATCAAAAGAAGAAAATGGCAACTGCTAAGAAACTATGTTCTTCAGCAAGATGATCCCGCAAAGTATGAAACTTCTGCTCATTGAAAGTCTTCATGAAGATGTAGAAATATTTATGGATCTGATGAAGTCCTTTGCAAACATGTCGGGCCTTGTACCTCTTGATCCTGTGGACCCATCTACACTTGAAAATATTCATTTCCGGTGGAAGTGGAACTAGATGCCAAGTATGATAATCGAGGAGAGAGTCATGATCCTCCTGCATGGATCCTTGCCATAATGGATTTCCCACAACCTTATTGTAGGTGTGCGGATCAGTACATTGAACCATATAGCAATGCATGGGCATCCCAGGTTCTGAAGCTGAAATTACATGAGAAGGATCCTCATGTTGAGATCGAGTCATCCTCGAATCCAATGGATTCCCTTCAAGGTTGTCTGTTAAATGAAGTTTGGTATGTGCCTTATTGGGCATATATTGAAGCTTCGGTGCTGGATTCTTATCTGGATATACTACCTTCTTATTTCCATGTACAAAATATGAGTGTATGGAATCATCTTCGATGTTTGAAACTGATGGAAGAACAAGAGTATATGAATGTTTCACTGGAGGTGCATGCAAAGTACTCTCCTTATGTGTAAGTAGAATAGAGGAGTCATCGTCAGAAAACTTAGTGAATTTATACAAACTTGACTTTTGATCCACCTCACCAATTGCAATGATGGAATTGTCATGCATGTCAATTACTGAAACTGAATCTGATGTAAATTCAACCTTTTTACCTTTCTAAGTGATCTGATAAACTGAGAGCAGATTCATAGAAATATTTGGAACATGTAAAACATTCTCAAAGCTGCCATTGTGGAGTTCCACTCTCCCTTCTCTGGCTACTGCTACTGGAGTATCATCCCCCATGAGAATAGGGGGTCTTGAGCATGGACTCAAAGAAGATAAAACTTTCTCTTTCACTGCCATATGATGGGATGCACCCGAATCTATAATCCATAAATCATATGAGCATTTAATTGAAACAATAGCATGATGATTACCTTTCTTAGGAGCGAGATATTCTTCCTTCTGCTTCTTGATCAAGGATGATTTTAGGGGCTAAATTTTGCTCATGGGCTAATTTTCCGTTTTTTTTCCAAAAAAGATATTCACTATTTTAAAAATTATTCGCCCAAATTCTATAGGATACAATTATTTTACCTTAAAAATCGCCAAAATTTTATAAAAACTGTATAAAATCCTTAGAAATTTGAATATTTTTACAAAAATATCGCTAAACATTTATAGTTGGCATATGAAGGATTAGTAAGATTCGCYAAGTTTTCTACATTTTAAAATAAATTTCCATCCTTAAAATCTTGACTCCCTCTAGAATGAAGCTTCCAAGGTTGTTCTGYTGAAGTGTCTGTGCCATAAGATYGATMTGTTTCTTCATGCATGTGGATTATTCATGATTTGGTTTATTGCAGTAAGTGCACTGCTTTCCATTCTTCTTCTTCTTGGAATCTGAAGAGTCTTTGGAACCTGAAGAATCATTAAATGGTTTGGAATATCCCTCCTTCTAGTTYTGTTTGGATGACCCTTTTCCATCATGCATGGTGAGTGCATGTGCTTTTGGACCTTTCATGAGGCCCATATCTATGAGTTTTTTCTTCTCTTGTGTGAGAGACTCAATCAATTGAGACATTGTAGTCATTTTCCAATTTACGTCCAAAAGACATCTGCCAGAATGGAAAATGGAGACATATACAACATATTCTAGTCCTAGATTGGCCAAGATTGTTAGAATAAGTTGTTTCTCTTGTGTATACTTGTCAATACCACATTCACCCAAGCTCAAAATCAAGGATTTAAATTTAGTAAAAAAATCCTATATATTATCAAAACTTTTAGGGTCTAAGGTATTCAACTCTACCTCAAGCATATGACCTCGCATCTCATCCTGCTTTCCAAAGAGTCCTTCCAAGGTGGTCCAGATATTGTTTGGAGTCTTGCATGTGACAACATGAAACCATAAATCATTGGAGATTAAATTAATAAGTATTCTGGTGGCCTCATCCCTACGGTTCACCCATTTGGTCTTCTCAAGCACTAATGTAGGCTCTGTTTCTATTGCCATCGTCAAATTATATAGACCTTTTCTTTTGAGTTGGAATGCAGCCTTCAAATTCCATTCAAAATAGTTGTACGGTGTAAGTATTATCACCAGACTTGATTGAAGAAGTTGCATCACCTCCATCCTGTTATTGATTCTGAAAAGATCCTGAAAACCCAAATCGTGGATTCCGAGATATGACTGATGGTGCTATGACAACTATATATATGATAAAACAAATATATCTCCTAAAATATGATGTGGGTTTTGGATATTTTCTTTGAGAATGAGAATCCCTATGTTATACATCTCTGGTAACAATTTCAGCCGAACCCAAATTGTGGATTTCGAGATATCGCAATTTTACTACAGAAAACCAATTTTTGGAGGGTTGTTGAATCCTCGCACCCTAGAAAAGGGTAAAGTGCGACGATGCTAAATTGTCGCACCCTAGTGAAGGACACAGTGCGATGATTGTGAAAATGAATCGTCGCACCCCAAATGAATAACACAGTGTGACGATGCCTGGAAAAAGAAATTTCCTTAAGTATGAGAATGACCATCACACCCTTCGACAGGGATAGGCCGCGATGATTCCAATCATCGCACATTTAGATAAGGATAGGCCGTGATGATTATGGAAACTAGGTTTACTCAATTACTCTTTCTCTCTTCTCTCGCTTGTCTGGGTTGCTCCAAGTAGGTCGACTCTAATACCATGTCAGTGTTTCATGGAAACCTACATAGGACACCTAGGTAAAACATACACAAACAAAGATTATCAAGAAAAGGAAGAGAGATACACAATGAATAATGAGAATCAATGCATATTATGATCTTTCAATGAGTGAGTGATCTTCATTCATATAGGCAATGACGTCCTATAATTAGGAATGCATGCATAATAGTGATGGTCTAAGATTAGAAAGTCTAAAATAGAACTTGTCAGTTAACTCCCACTGAACTAGTGTTACTCTCACTGAACTAGTGTGCCAAAAATATAAATTTATCCAACAAAAAACCCTAGACATCCAAAAACCTAACCCTAGGAGACGAAGCACCAAAAGTCATGTGGGCCCCGTTTGGGTAATTTAGTACATCAACTTCCCAAGGTCGTAACTTTTGCATACGATATCCATTTTAGGTGCACAATAGCCCATTAGAAAGGTCTATCTGAGGACTACACATATTGCTGCTATATATCATAGGGCATTTCCGATTGTGGTGATCCCTAAAAACATTGTTTAGGGCCTCAAAATGGCCTCGCAATTTAGGGACCCGAAAACTAGGAAAAAAATTGCCGAACTGGAAAATTGCCAAAACGAACCAGTTGGAATAGGTGGGAGGCCACCGACATCCATATGGATCAAGAGTTTACCATTTGAACAAATCATTTTCTTAGGAAGTTGAATTTCTCACTAGAGTTTCTTGCCACTGCACGGTTCACAACTGAGTAAGGGTTTCTTAAGAACTTACAAAATATACATCTATATAGGTAAGTTTATTGATCAAACAACAAAACTCACACAACATCTATTCAAAATGGGGGTAGGGTTCAACAAAATAAAACCCCATAGAGGATTCAAGGCTCTATAACAATCTAGAAGTGGTATAAATATCCCAACAATATATTTGGATAGATTATTTTAACAGATTGTATGGGTACGATGATAATATAACTATGGAATTTTCCCTAAACTTCCACCACATTAGATCAAGAATACTCTACTTCAATGAAGGGGTTATATATTTAGGTGAATGAACTAGTGATAATTCTAGTGTCAAGGTTACCAATAGGGCTACCCTAGGAGAAGGAGGACAACTAGGCAACTATGTATGCTAAGAAGTTATTCCTCCTCTACTAGTATGAAAAAGTGGAAGAAAACAAGAATGGGGTAAAAAGGGATAGTCTACCTAAACCACGGGATGAGGTATCATACCACCTCCTGAAATACATCATTTAATATGAAAAAGTGGAAGAAAACAAGAATGGGGTAAAAAGGGATAGTCTACCTAGACCATGGGATGAGGTATCATACCACCTCCTGAAATACATCATTTACGAAGGTAGATTAAGTATGGTATATTCTTACCATTTCATATTTCATATTATTACCATTTTATATTTATCATATTCTTATCACGACCATGTTTTCTCCTCAATAAGAATTTCAATTTCTAAAGCAAGAAAAATTTAATCATTTTCTATGAAAGTTGTGAAAAACCTTGACCCCTTTGCAAACAAACATAAGTAGTAACATTCATGGGAAGAAGTGTGAATCACAAAGATCCTATTAGAACTATTATCCAAAATTTAGACTCATCTTAGATCTTTACTTAGTGTCATTAACAACCTAGGCATGCATGAAGACATAATAGCACCCGTGGTTGCAAAAGAAGGCCAAATCCATCTTGTAGAAGAATATGTATATGATGTTCTAGAACAAGGATTTGATTGCATTTCTCTTTTTTTACGTTGATTCTTGTTACTCTAAGACGATATTCTATATTTCTTTAACTTGTTTTGGTCCTCAAGCACTAATGTTGGTCATGAGGATGTGCTAAAAAACCCTTATAGGTTACTAAAAATCCCTTTAAGACACCAGAAAACCCAACAATAGGGTGAAAACCATAACATTCATAAAGTGATGAAGATGTTAAGCTATAGTGCCATGAAAATGACTATTTTCCAATATTACTCGAGAATGTGGTTTTGTCTCTTTTTGAGAATGTTCATGGAATGATTGACAAGTGGAAAACATACGAACTAAACATGCTCCTATATTCTAGCATCAGTTAGCATCTTGTCTTCCTAAAACTAGAGAAAAGACAAAGATTGTGAAATCAACCCAAGAATGGGTTGGTTCAATTTAATCATTCTCTTGTTATATTGTTATAATTTGTTGGACTATATTATATACTTATGTAATGATTGCTTCGTATATTTAGTCTATATATTCTATGGTCATTCTTATTCAGTGGGATAATTAGTGTTGTAATAGATAAATTATTCGTATTTTTGGGGACAACAACTATGTTCTAATAAAAATAATTTCACATCCTTTCATTTTGGTGTATTCTTTATAAGTATGTGACTAATTGCATATGCGTATCTAGTGTGTTGTAGTTAGTCTTAAGGGATATAGAATATCTACTATGTTGAGGAAAGGCCCACTCAAACATAGTATAAACACAATTAAGTCTCTCTTTTCCTTTATTTATGATAATAGATGAAGAATTTCACTTCCTTTCATTTTGGTGTATTCTTTATAAGTATGTGATTAATTGCATATGTGTATCTAGTGTGTTGTAGTTAGTCTTAAGGGATATAGCATATCTACTATGTTGAGGAAAGGCCCACTCAAACATAGTAGAAACACAGTTAAGTCTCTCTTTTCCTTTATTTATGGTAATAGATGAAGTCTATGTGTATGTGTTTCTCATATGTTTTTAGAATTTATTTTATTTAAATCATAAGATTAAATTGAAGTTTATTATGATTTGAATTTTCTTGAATAATTAATATTTGTATTTGTTTTTCTAAGAAAAAAAAATGTAACTTCATTTCATTTCATAAATAAAAACAATAGATAGATTCTATCAGAATTTATGATCTTTGCCTATCAAACCGAGAAAGAATGATTTTTTAAGTATATTTACTAGCTGACTTTGTATTTCATACAAAAAATTCTAGCAGGAAACATTATATTTTTTTAGCAGAAAAAAAACATCTCTAGTTTTGTAAAGTACAAATTATACATGAGTATCTAAGAATACAAAAAACTTTCAATAGCACATAAAAGAATATAAATATTCATCAAGGCCAAGGATCATGTAATAATTCTATTCACTGGCCATCTTGCTCCTCTATACCCAACCAAGTGCTTCTATTGAGTACAATTCCTTCCTTTTATAAACCATAAACTTATTAGTTTCTTTCCAAGCATATATGAGAAAAAGTGATACTAGGAGGTAGATTCCCATAGGCTATTGTGTATGCCAATTAGCATACAAAGCATCCCAATTGTGTTGCTATGTATGCCACTTGGCATACACATCACCACAATTGTGTTGTTGTGTATTCCAATTGGCATACACAACAACAATTGTGTTGTTGTATATACCAAGTGCATACACAACAACCACACATACAATAGACATATTCTATAAGAATTCATGATCCTTTCCTATCAAGCCCAAAATTAATGTCTTTTTTAAGTCTCTTTACTAGCAGACTTTGTATTTCATATAAAACATTATAGCAGGAACCATTATATTTTTTTACCAGAAATCAAACATCTCCAATCCTTATAAAAGGTTTTTTAAAGTACAAATTATACGTGAGTATATAATAATACAAAAAAGTTTTAATAACACATAAAATCATATAAGTATTTATCAAGTCCAAGGATCATGTAATAATTATATTCAGTGGCCATTTTGTTCCTCTATAAGAAACCAAGTTCCTCTATTAAGTACAATTCCTTCCTTTTATAAACCATAAACCTATTAGTTTCTTTCCAAGTATATATGAGAAAAAGTGATACTAGGAGGTAGATCTCATTGGGTTGCTATGTATGCCACTTGACATACACAACAACACAATTGGGTTGTTCTGTATGCCAATTGACATACTTAGTAGCACAATTTGGTTGTTGTGTATGCCACCAACATAATTGGAATATTGTGTATGTCAATTAGCATACACAACAATTGTGTTATTGTGTATGCCAAGTGGCATACACAACAACTACAATTCTATATATTTATCAATTTGTCATTCACAACTATCTGGGTTAATTTTGATTAGATTAGAGTTATTACACCTTTGAATATCCTCCATATTGGTGAGCCTCCTCTCCCACTTCCTATGTGATGTTCCACACATCTCTTTCTACTTCCTTGAAAATATTTCTTGTGAAGTGCCTTCTTCCACCATTCCATGTTCTATGTTATTAACCACCATGCTACTTTGGCTCCCAACACAATATTCATGAGGAGAAAATGATTTAAGATAATACTTTAATTCTCCATTGGTTCCCTCACTACATCCATTTGATTAGGTGGAACTTACTCATCTTGATTTTACTCATTTCTATAGGAATTGTTGGATCTCCTTAACAATCTACTACATGAATCCTATTGAAGCTAACATAGTTGAACATTGATAAAATAGGTTTGATGAAGAGAAATTTTCCTTTCAATTTCAACCAATTGGACTCCCATTACTATAGTTTACCTTTAATGTTTCCAATGATCCCTTGCCAATCTTCTACTATTGGATTTTCCAAGGAAGAGACAAAGTCACCTTAGTATCCTACCATATGTAGGGTTTGGATGCCCAATGGTGGGATTAAGTCAAACATGTGTGAGGCAATGCAAACTCACTTTTCATAGAACTCAATGAAGAGAGGGTTAGTACATTGCATTGTGACATTAATAGCTGAGACCATTTATACAACTCACTCCAAGAGCATTTCTATTCAATAATCTATGAAGAGAAAATGTGGGCATTCTAGATTCAAATCCGTCAACTTTCCACCCAAATATTTCAACAATATATTGAAATACTTTTCAAACTCTAGGTGAAAATCTCAATTTTAGATATAGAATAGGTACTGATAATTAAATTGAATTTTATTCTATTTCCTTCTCTCTATCATGAAGTTTCTTTGGTGCATAGCTATACTCTTTCATTGTCTTTTTGACATGTACTAGCTACTGAAAAAGAAGCTAGGTAAATTCTCAGTTCCATATCATTCTCCATCTTGGTTAACCCCTCCAAAAAATACCTCTCCCATGGCTACACCTTCTTCTATGGTCACAATATTCCCACCCCCACTAGTCAATATTGCACATTCCATAAGTCATATTCTCATAACATAATAGATTTTCATGATTTGTAGTGCCCCCACTCTACAAAGACTTTATTCTCGAACCCTAACACACAACATGGCCCTTTAGATATTTTCATCAAAGTGGAAAACCTTACTAACCATTATCCAAACATTTTTTTTATGAAAAATCTAGCCTCTCCCACCTATCCCATGCTCTTTACTTAGAATTTCCATATTAAATGTCATCTCACTAAGCTCATCATGGAAAATAGTAACCAAAAGAATCTAGTCTCTACAACCCTTTTGAAATGATTGGATTTTCTAGGAACTCCCAACCCACATACATAATGTCTTGGTTGGGTGAATGAGAGAAATCAAACCATGTTTGTGACCTAGAAATGTAATATCACCTTCACCACTGGCCCTCATTTCCGAGACACTTCTATTTGATTTTAATCTATTAGATTGCATCAACTTATTTCTAGGTATATGATACCAATATGATTTCTCCACTACATATGCTTATCACACTCACTCACACACACACAGACTCACTAAGAATGTTCAACACTTCCATTTCGAATAATACATGTCTTCCTATATGACGCAACCCTGCCCCTCACAGGCACGGTCGCTCATCCAGGACCTCCTAGTTCTCGGCCCAAAGAGTTATCAACTCTCCAACTCCCTCTTGAGTCCTTACCCACAGTTACTTCCAGCGATCCTCCCTTCCTTAGTTAATGAAGGATCGGCTCTCGCGACTTCGCGAATTCCACAACAGAGAACTGGACTCTCGGATTCTGAGACCCGATGCTCTGGTCAACATTGACTTTCTCTCGGTATGTCGGGACCTCGCGCTATCGCGACTCGCGACTAGCGTCCCTATACCTTCGAGTTTTCAACCTCTGAGACCCGAAGTGCCGAGATGCCGAGACTTGGAATCTCGCGACTTCGCGCTCTCATCGAGATCAGACTTGAGGCTTCCCACTCCCGAGATCCGATATCCCGAGATCACCTGTCACATCATCTGATTTCGACATACCCCATGCAAGACATTTCGGGACGTCGTGTTTTCGTGTTCTCGTGACCTCGCTCTACGAGAAACAGGGATCTTCCCTCGCGAACTCCCAAGACATCTGGCCCACAGTCAGGTCGCGATCTTAGTGATTCTCCACGAAAATTCAAGTCGTCGATTCTCTTCCTCTTGAAGAGTTCCTTCGTTCACCACCTTCGTCCTGTGCAACTGAAACGAAGGGGCTATCCCTCCCGAGCTTTGTTCCTTTGACTCCTTTATAGAACTTTCACGCACTCGACGCACTCTTCAACCTCCAACCACTCTCCAAGTGATGAAGTTCTTCCGGGTCCTGTGCACTCGTGCTTGCAACAGCTTCGCCTTCTCTTCTCAGACTTGCTACTGAGACTCCACGTCCAACCTGCACTCACCTACAAGGCTCGAACAACTCAAACCCAAATCTGGGAAAAAGAGAACAAAAGTTCAACCACTTAGCCTCCTCGACGCACTCTATGCGGAGGTATTCAACTGCACTCGATGCAGGAATCTCCTGGCCTAAGTAGAGAAACAATTGAAGCTCATTCCTTCATTCTCTCAGGTTTCGAACCTGATATGCAATCACATAAGCARCATATAAYAGATAAGCATAAAAAGAAGCAAACATGCACAAGCATAGTATCARCAACACAYAGAGATCGAACACATCCATGGAATTGAATCAGRGCTTTTCCTATTAATTCAATATMTGTACATGGAAGTTCTTCACCAGCTYTCTGCTCTGCTCTCTCTCTCTTCTTGCTCCTTGTCTGAATGAATGAGAATAATTCAGAATKRATACAATGTACAAAGGAGGGTGTCTATATTCCGTTTTCCCTCTCGAAAGGTGACTGTCTAATCTATAATAAATTTCTATCTACTTGCATTAAATCTAAGTAAATGCCTCAGCTACCTAAGGACGAGAGCTTATCCGCTCAAGGTCCATTACATATACAAAGTGCGCTTCATCACATCAATATTTAATGTTTGGCGCAGCCATATTACAATGTTTCAAAATTTGAATGCTGGCGCTGTCCAGTTGTTCTTTTGCCTCCACGCGCTGGCTCGCTTGATGAGTGAGCGATGCTCCTGCATCACTATATAGAAACTACATCTAGAAATGATGCACTTCAAGACTCCTTTTATAAATGTTTACATATATGTATAATCTACGAAGCTAAGCAAGACTAAAACTCTTCACCCCCCACATCACTAGAATTCTGCCTCTCCGAATATTAGGATGTTTTTATTTAACCAATCACTTTACCACCTCGATGAAATATCAAGCATACCATGGACATTTTGCTTGGTGCCCCTATTCTAAATACCCAACCCTATCATGTTACCCATACAAAGACAACTACGATTGAAAAAAAAGATACAAATATTGTTTCAAGGAGGAAAATGATTCCCTAACCCCTCACCTTATGGCTCATCTGCATTTATTATCCCTAATAAATAAACCCATGAATGGTAGCAATTCACTACCTATATATTTATCAATAAGGTTATTGTTAAGAACATATAATCATTGTCTCTTATCAAGGATTTGCTAGACCATTTGTAGGGTTCATTTTATTTTTGAAAGAAGGATGTAACTTTAGGATACCATTAGGTTAGAATGATGGAAAATGATGTGTCTAAGACAAGATTTAAGACCAAATTTAGGCCTTATGAGTGGTTTGGTTATGCACTTTGATATCACCAATGCCCCTACCTCTTTTATGAGACTCGTTAATGAACTATTATTCCTACACCTTGGAAATTTTCTCATTATTTATCTGGATGATATCTTGATGTTTGGAAATACCTAAGGTGACCATTCCCTCCATCTTCGTCAAGTATTGGATATTTTGTGTGCCAATCAGTTGTAGGTATAAATAAAAAAATGTGTTTGGCCATTGCTTTGTTTCTTACTTGGGATTTCCAATTTTTTTAAAACATATTCAGTCATACCCCTATAATTTCAATACCCTCCTAGACTATCCATTACTCTGCACTACAAATCACCTTAAATTTTTTCTAGATGATGTCAATTTTTATTAGAAGTTAATTTTCCAATTTTCCAAGAAGGCATGTCCTCTCAATGTACACATACATAGAAACCATTGGGATGCTATGTATGCCCATTGTCCTACACAGTAGCAACAATGGTGGCCTATTGTGTATTCCAATTGGAATACACAACATCCCATTGGGCCCATTGTGTATGCCACTTGGAATACACACAAAAATCCATTGGTCCTACAGTGTATTCCAATTGGCATACACAACATCCCATTGGGCCTGTTGTGTATGCCACTTGGAATACACACAAAAATCCATTGGTTCTACAGTGTATTCCAATTGGCATACACAACAACCAATCACATTGGCTTTTTTGCATGCCAAGTGGCATACACAACATGACTAATGGGACGCTATGTGTATGCCACTTGTATGGCCCAATTGGGATATTATGTATGCCACTTGGCATACACAACAACCCATTGATTGGCATACATATAATCCCATTGGGACTATTATGTATTCCAAGTGGCATACATAGCAAGCCAAATGGGATGTTATGTATGCCACTTGGCATACACAACAGACCTAATTTGAATACTGTGTATGCCACTTTGCATACACATTAGGCCCAATGGGCTACTTTGTATGCCACTTGGAATACACACAACAACCCATTGGGCCTACTGTGTATGCCACTTGGCATACACAACAGGTCCAATGTCAATTCATGGGGTTTGAAAACTTTCAAATGTGGCATATTTTGAATTGTCTCGATAGTTCATTGGGATTCATCAAAATATGTCTTCTCACCATATTTTCAAGGCTACCAATGGTTCAGTAGGGGTTTTTGAAACAAGTCATTCAAACTTTTGGAATCACTCAATGGTACATCAAGATATATTCAAAATCATTCAAAGGATCTTACCGAATCTCTTGATAGTTCATTGGGAAGCTCCCAACATTCGAGTATCGCATCTTACATATCATTCCAATGGTTCATTGGGGAGTTTATGAAAGTTTGATTTCAAACATCTTTTGGAATGGCTCTATGGTTCATCGGGCCAGTTCTAAATATTGATTGTGCATGTTTTAAATTCCTTCATAGTTCATCAGGGTGGATTCAAACATTTGAATGTCTCTTCTTTTGACCCTTCCCAATGGCCCTTCAGATTCCCCTCCAATTAAAAAATTGTTATTTGATGCTAAAATCTTCATGTTATCTTTCAAATTAATGTCAACATGGTTATTTGAATATATCAAATCTTTCATATGTTTTAGAATTCCCTTTCCCAAATATTAAATTCAATGCTATAAGGTCCTCCTCCATTTTCTATTTATATCACAAATCATTCTAATGAATTCATAATTATCATCGATATTGTTGTGGATGAGTATCAAATCCAAAGTTGATGCTAGAGTTAAAACTTGCTAGTGTTCATCTAGCGTTTGGCACATTCAACAATCTTAGAAATCATACATCATCTACGTATTTAACTGAAATATTCATTGTATTTTATAGTTAGGCATACTGACAGACTTTTCTATACATTAATTTTCATTTGAGGTCACTTCCTTTCCATTCCAAATGTGTATAGTTGAGAAGGTAGTTATATAGTGAGTCAACTAATATTTTTTTAATGAAATCTCTATTTATTTTCCCTAATCATGGATGTTTAGTTTTTTTCCTATTCTGCTAAGTCATTTGATCTCATTTTTAAAGTGTAATCCCATAGACTTCACATCAAAATAGTTTTAATTTTGAAGGATATCCCCTACAAATCAACATCCAAAGCTTCAAGATTAGTTTTTTTATGCCAATTTCAATTCAAATCTTGATTTGGAAATAGTTCCTAACATTGAAAGTTTGCATTCAATCATTTAGACTCTAGATCCTGAAATATGTTAAACCATTAATAAAGGATATGATCGAAATAGAGGCGGGATTCTATTTTAACTTTGATTGTGTTTGACACCCAAACTAGATCTTGAAGCCAAAATGTTGACCCTTTACACTAAGAATTGAAGCCATAATAGATTCAAATGATATTCCCCTTTTAGAAGACCTTATTTTGTATTCCAACATTGATAATTTTTCATGTTCTTCTAATTGGTGACATGCATGACTTTGTATGTACCTCCTAAGAGAAATAATCCAAAATATAAAGAAAAGAAAAATAAATTCATGGAAGAGATTCCATCAACAAAAATAAATCCCAAAGACCTAAAGAGTACCAATTTAATCAAACATTTCCAATTACATAGGACTGTCTATGTACCCTTAATAAGGTGACCCTTTTCAAATTTTTAGAGAAGACAGATATCCCCCTCTAACCATACTAACTGATCCAACTGATGAGGAGAAAAAGGATACTAATGTGTACTCCAACATTCGAAGGTCACACTTGCATAATGTAGCTACAAGACCTATTGTCTTGTCATGTGAAGACATGATTAAATGGATCAATGATCATGTTAATTTGGAAAATAAAAAGTTGTCAATGATCAGGGTAGGTGCATTACATATTTGCATCCTGTAAATTTGGAGATGTATTATACATTTTCAAATCCAAAAGTATCTATGACCATAGATTGGATGGAAGAGTTTGGTAGGTCAAATATTTATCAAAAAGTAATGAGTAAATGGTGGATCAAAGGTAAACAATTTAAGTTTCAAAGTACTGGAATTTATTGCTTTGTTAGCCTAAGACAACTTGCATTTGTGTTGTGTACCTATTAAGAAATGTATTTAGAGAATGATGTGACCCACTTCAAGGAAGCTTGAGTGCTTCTTATGTACACTATTGTAAAGAAGAGATCAAAATTCAATTGGGTTGTTATTCTATCTCACACTATGATGCAAGAATGTCCCGAGTTAGATTTCAAGATCCTATATCCTAGTTATCCTCCTCAATTGTTCTTGTATTCATACCTTTTGGACATCATATGTGTTTAAAATAATTTCCTAGGGACAGGATGGGATTGGAGCATATAACAATGCCAATATAAGTAAAATACCAAGATCTATGGGAACACAAATAAATGAAATAGTATGAGTGAATTTGTGACTACTTCTTTGTTAGGATATTTAGACACTTAGGATTTAGTTAAGATCTACTTGGTCTAATATGTC
>ML782912.1:1635093-1648488 GCA_009831015.1 Picea engelmannii
TTTGATCTGGTTATATGAGTGGTTACTGAAGGTGTTCATCCTCTGTTGGAATACCTGTGTTGTCGAACATTCTTCACCCCGTTGTATGAATTGATATTCTTCAAACCAACACCAAGTGTATTTAAGGAAGCCATTCAAGTTATAAGCATGATAGGATATTGGTATGTGAATGAATATAGAACCTACCTTAGGATCCATGAAGCAACTAATGCTCCTCATTTATTGCCTAGATTTGTGCCAAACAGGTTGGTTCTCAGAGAGGTGACTTATCAGACCATTATTCATGGTTTCAATGCTTTGTTAATAAAGGATCAAAAGAAATTGTGTCCAAATTATCCATTGTATATAGGATTTTATGGGATAAAATTTATTGCCTTTGCAAAATCATAATCCAAAGCAACTCTTGAGTATAATTTTGTAGATGAAAGGCTTAGAAGGCACGATCATGAAAATTTGGTATCCTCCCATGTAGATCATATAAAAAATTATTAGCCATATACTCACCAAGAATGGGAGGAAGAAGAGGTGAATAAAAGAGCACAATATTTTAACGAGGTACAAAATTGAGGAAACAAAGTGGACATAATTAAGAGGTAGAGGCTATTACAAGAACCATATCAAATGATGAAGATATTGTCCATGTTTAAAGAGGGTCCAAATAGATGGAAGAATCACGATTAAAACACCTTAATGTGCACAAAATAGTGAATTTGTAACCCTAAGCAAACTTTACTAAAAATAGAAATTAAACTAAATGATCCAGGTGGATATTGGTTGCCACCTACCTATTCCAACCGACTCCTTTTGCAGTTTTAGTTCAACTCGTTCTTATGTAATTCTTTTTTATTGTAGATTTTACACTTTCAGGGATGCATGAAGCCCTACACACCTTCTAGGTGGATATTGGTGGCTTCCCACCTAATCCTACTGGCTTATTTTGGAATTTTTCATGTCAGTACATCTTTTTGTACTTCCAGGGTCGTTTTGGGACCCTAAATAGTGTTTTTTTGGCTTTCCATAGTCAAACTATATACCAAGTTAGAGTTTGATGGAATAATGAGTATTTATCTAAAATACCTTTCCAATGGGCTATCATGTGCCTAAAACAGAGGTCGTATGCAAACGTTATGACCCCAGGAAGTTGAGGTACCAACTTACCCATCAGGCCCACATAACTTTTGGCGTTTCATAAACTAGGATTAGGTTTTTGGATGTCTAGGGTTTTGGAATTCATGAGTAATGTTAAAAATGTCTCTAGACACTCAATGTACTCATTTTTCTTAGACGAATCTGTGTATCAACCACATCTCTTCTCATAGATAGATACCACCATTCGAGCAAGTTGTTTTTAGTTCTGCAGTTTTACAATTTCAGCTTATTTCATTTATTCAATAGAAGTGATTGTTCATTGGATATATGTTGTTGTTATTCGTATATATGTGTTATTGTATTCATTGTGTTATTTATTTTGTTCCTCCCATAAATCCAGATCAGTGGTATTAGAGAGGTCTACTCTTCATTTATTTTTCTTCATGCATGTCCTCGACAAGATCTGGGTACAAGAAGTTCGGACTCGAACCAGTCAATACTTTGCAAGATAGGTTGCATCAAGCCCGAACAAAACTCATGGGGGACGAGAAGAAATATGATGGAGTAGGATATCCTTTTAAATTGTTACTCAAGGAATCTCTTGCGTGACAAAGGAACGAAATGATGGAAAACTTTTCACAAATCCTTCGACGAATACCCACAAGAGATACATCTTCATCAAGAGGCCATGAAACCCCCTTAAAGGTACAATTAAAATTTGATATTCCATTATTTGAAGGAGTGATAGATTAAAATGTTGTAGATAAATGGTTGAATCTACTCGAAGGGTATTTTTTGGTCCATAATTTTTTCGATAGGGAAAATATTTCCTTTTCACTCCTCAAGGTCATCCCACATGTTAAGGATTGGTGGAATACTTACTCTGAGCAAAGGGCCATAGAGGAATCTACAATATTTTCAGTCTCCCCCACATGGGATTCCTTYAGGGATGTCATTAAAGAACAATACTACCTTGTTGGAAGCTACAAAGACCAATACACAAGATGGACCACCCTGCATCTGGAAATAGACCAKACAGTACCATATTTCACCAATATTTTCATTACCATGTGCACCAAATTGGGTATCAAAGACTCTAAATGRCATCTGKTGCTCAAATACCATTGTTGTTTTCATAGATACATTCAAACATAAATTGATTTTTTGGACATCACATCATTGGGTATGGCTTATAGATAAGCTGTCAAGATCGAGAATAAATTTAAGCAGAAGAGGAGAGAGTTTGGATATGCAAATTCCTCACAGTTGAACCAGGGAAAAGGAGGCCCCAACCCACAAAACAAGGGATAGAACAAAGATGGTCACTCTCAATACAACCATTCCAATCCGCAAAACAAGAAGGGTAATGAGAATTTGAAGAAGGAAATGGGAAAGTGGTGTGAATACCATAAAATACCTTGGCACAACACCGAAGAATGTCTCTCTAAGAAGTCAATGGTGGTCGAGATAAAATATTATGAGTCAGAGGAAGATTCTGACTCCAAATCAAATCCAGAAGGAGGGAAGAAAATTATTTATGTCGAACCTAGTGCCACTGTTGCTACCACCAAATTCCATTCAAGCGAACCAGAAGAACTAGAGGAAGGGGAACACCTCTTTCACTCACATATGTGGGTAAAGGGGGTTCTGCTTAATTTCATTATCGATAGTGGAAGTCATAAGAAATTGATCTCAATATAGGTCATAAAATGACTAGACCTATCTATGACACCGCACCCGCAAACCTACACCATCGGTTGGCTTCCCCAAGGAAGAGATCTTTGTGTTAGCCAATAGTGTTGTCTTCCCTACGACATCAAGCCCTTCAAATATGAGGTATTGTGTGATATTTATCCCCTTGAAGTTTGTTATGTTCTTTTAGGACAACCATATTTGTGGAAGTGACATGTTGTGTATGATTCTATACCCCACATTGTTATTATTACTTTGGGTAGACAATTGTACATGATAATAGAGGTAGTTCCTCCTACCACTATTTATTTAAATCTCTACTAAGAAATGTAGTAAGGTCATTTCACAGATAGGGAAGTTCATCTTCTTTGTGATATGTGCTCACAATAAGAATAAGGTCGCCACCACATATGTGAC
Organism: Picea engelmannii; assembly: GCA_009831015.1. Lineage (NCBI taxonomy): Eukaryota > Viridiplantae > Streptophyta > Pinopsida > Pinales > Pinaceae > Picea > Picea engelmannii. The sequence goes on from ML782912.1 coordinate 1,638,292, forward strand.
CTATACATAGAGCCTCTCTTTGCAGCAGAAGAAAGTGAACAAAATCATGTAAAAGTACAGAGACATATTCTCCTCACCCACCATGGTACTGATGCATTTCCAAGTCAAGCATCCAATTGATCTAACCCCTAGTGAACCTCTACCTAGTGGACCAATTTATCATTGATCGTTGATGGAAAATGATGAAATCAAGCGTCAGATCCAAGAGTTGCTTCAAAAGGGGCACATCAGGCCCATCGCCTCCCCTTGCGGAAGTATGATTGTACTGGTGTAGAAGAAAGAAGGGACCTGGCAGCTCTACATTGATTACAAAGAATTAAAAAAATTCACAGTCGGGAACCAATACCAAAATCCTCGAATTGATGAACTTCTTGAACAAATCAAGGGGTCCAAGTTATTCAACAAGATTGAACTAAAGTATGGCTACCACCAGGTTCCCATCAAACCGAATGATGCATGGAAGACAAATTTCAAATCTAAAGAAGGTCTCTTTGAATGGCTGGTCATGCCCTTCAGCCTAACAAATGCACCAACACATTTCATGTGGTTGATGGATGATGTATTGAGACCCTTCACCAACTATTTTTTGGTCGTATATCTGGATGATATCCTCATATTTAGGAGAACATGGGAAGAGACATGCATCATATTCAACAGGTTTTGAGCACTTTGATGCAACAAAAGATATATTCCAACTTGGAAAAATGATCCTTTGGCATGAACAGGGTCCAATAGTTCAGATACATTGTTGATGAACATGGGGTACATGTGGATCAAGATAACATCCAACTCATTCATTAATGTCCAAACCCGACGACACTAAACGAGCTTCGAAGCTTCTTGGGACTTGCCAACTTATATCGACGGTTCGTGTTGGGATTCGCTCATATTTCATGGGCCCTCAACCAAGTGACCAAGGGTGGTGTTAAGGAAAATTTCCTGTGGGGGAAGGAACAACAACAAGCATTTGATGATCTGAAACATCGCTTATGCTCATCTCTAATACTCTCCTTACCCGATATGCAACAACTGTTTGATATTGAGAATGATTCATCTGACTATGTCATAGGAACAATTCTCACTCAACATGGTCATCTCATAGAATACCATAGTGAGACACTCTCAAATACTGTCCATAAATACCCCACCTATGACAAGGAAATGTATTCCATTGTACAATCCTATCATCAATGGAAACATTAGATTATGGGAAAGGACACAATCATCCACACTGATCACAAGCCTCTGTAATTCATATAGATACAAGGGAAATTCCAGAATGACTGTCATCAGATGTGGTCCACATACTTGCAGTAGTTCCATATCAACATCAAGTATAATATAGGGACATAAATCATGTTGTTGACTGCCTTATTCAACCTCCCATGGCTATACTCAACATCGTGCTCCGTTCCTATGAGCATGAGGCATCTGAGTAGCCCCAACTTTATCAACAAGATCCTGACTTCACCATCACTTATCAGTTCTTGGGTACATGCGTGAATGTCACTAATTTTCACATTTAGGACGACCTGTTATTCCATCTAGGATACAAGAGATCAGGCAAATATTATTTAGGAGGCTCACTACAGTCAGATGGAAACACATTTTGGCATGGAGAAAACGGTGGTCATTCTACAGAAACATTTTTATTGGCCAAAACTTTGACAATACGTCAGGAAGTATATCTGATCTTGCACTGCCCATTCCATTTCCAAGCCAACCATCAAGAAGAAAGGCTTATACACCCCTCTTCCTACTCCTGGGAGGCCTTGTGAATCCATATCAATTGATTACATGTCTGGCCTTCTATCCACTAAGAAAGGAAATAATTGTGTATTTGTGGTGGTTGATCAGTTTTCAAAGATGGCCATTTTTATATCCTGCTAGAAGAGCACCACAACGACAGATACTGCCAAGATATTCTTCGAACAAGTGTGGGTCCATTTTGGGATACCACAGACCATCATATATGATCGGGAAAACAAGTTCATCATCACATTTTGGTTGCATCTCTGGTCACTGTTGGACACCAAGATCACTAAATACATTTCCTTCCACCCTCAAACTGATGGACAAACAAAGGTTGTCAATTGGATGATTGTCCACATCTTGCGCATGCATAACTATAAGCATTCACATAAATGGGATGATGTTCTTCCCTATGTTCAACACACCTACAATAGGACTATCCATAGCTCCACCACCCATAGCCCATTTCAGGCGGGAATGATATTCTAGCCCTTGGGTCCCATTGATGTTGTACTACCTCTTGCAACCACACAGAAAAAATATTTTGATGTTCAATCTGAGGCCGACAAAGCCACTAGATTCATTGAGCAGTTTCAACACATCCACCAATAGGTCCATGAGATTTTGCAGAAATCCAATACAAAGTACAAGCAGAGCCATGATCAACACCAGGTACCGTACAAGTTTGAGGTGGGAGATAAGGTCTGGTTACATTTGTAGAAAGAACATCTTACGGGGCCCCATCAGAAGCTTCATCCACTTCGTTATGGGCCTTACACTATCACCAAGGTTGTGGGAGACAATTCTTTTGAGCTCAACACTTACCCCTTCCTTGGCTTGCACCTAGTGTTCAATGTGGACCTCCTCCAACCATATTTTCCACCATTATTGGAAACTTGAGAGATCACAGAACAATTGAACCAATAGAGCTCAAATCTAACTTGCTTGGAGGGAACCCAAAGGTCTGTGGAAGGATGTAGGATAACTGAGAAACTCAAAGGTTTCAAGTTGAGCAAGAAGAATTTGCACAAAAATCTGCAAGGAGTGCAGAAGAGGAAGGTCGAGAATAGTATAACTCTATGAAAGAAACTGTGATAAGTGTGCAAGAGGGTCGAGGACTTGTTGAAGTCCTGAAGACCGTGAAATCATCCATCATCGAAAGGGAGCACATGGCACTATATCACAGAGTTTGGAAATAATTACTCTAGGAGAAATTCAAGGAGGACAAGTGAGAGACTCTTGAGGACTGGTGTCCGAATAGATCGCAGTCATCGATCGGAAGGAGGGTCAGGGACCGTTGATCCTCGCGTCATTTGAGTTCGCTGATTTAGATTCTAGGAACGTTAGGAGGTGGCTGTTGTGGAAAGATTCGAAGCCTGAAGCCTGAAGTGCTTCTATGGTTTATCCCTGGGACATAGCTTGAGGTGATATGATAAATAGGGCCCAACATGAAAAACTAAGTGTCATTACCAAATTTCTTCGAAGGGCCAAGAAGAAAGTTGCGGGGTTAAGAGAACCCACACTTTGAAGAAAGAAGGATCCGTGATAAAGTTATTGGGTTTCAGTAGGGAGCCGAAGAATCAATTTGACTTAGGTGTTCAAACGATCCTAGATTGAGAGGTCGAGCAGCCCAAAAGGAGAGAGAGAAGGGGAGGGGGTTTGCACCAGAGTGGTATCAGAGCCTGATCTTGTCTATAGAAAATAGGTAAAGGGAGACAGAGTACGATGCTCTGTGGAAATTGTTGCAAGGTGTGCAACAGATAGTGGACAACCAGGTGGGCTACAGGTGAAGCGAGATGGTCATTGAAGGTCATAAGCGTGGTCAAGGATAAGGCTGCCCGCAGAGAAGAAAAGAAGAGATGGAAAAGGAGCTCAGTGAAATATGAAAAGAGATGGAGAAGCTAACATTCAATATGCAACAAGATGCAAAGGTACACTAGGGATACAAGTGGCCTTTGAAAAGGAAAACTAAGTGGCATGTTCAGAATTTGTTGTCCAGAAGGAAGCAATAGGTGTTAAAAAGGTGGTTTAGATATGCCAAAAATATCAATGGTGAGGGAAATATATTTGGAAGAGGTCTCGTAGATTTCCAGGTGGGAAATGAGAAGGGATCAATTGATCTCATAAACTACCAGGAGGGGAGAGGAGACATCCCAATTTTCTAGGTGGGAAAGGGAGAGGAGGTGAGATAAATTGAGATTTCAAGTCAAGGGGTGTTGATATATGGAGAGGAGGTGGAATAAAGGCCTCACCCATATGAATATTCATGCATAACTGCAAGCCGCATGAATGAATATGATGAAAAGTTGAGAAATCCTATCACTGAGGAGAAGGATCAAAGAAGCATTCTGGTCATTGGAGGAGTACATATATCCCTGCCAAGTAGTTGAGGAGAGGCTGGCATATTTGTTGCATAGGTAGCATCAAAAGGAAATCAAGCTGAGACTGTCATGGAGGAGAAGTAGAATATATTGAATTCTACCCCAATTCAAGATGAGCACATAGTTAAGTCACTCACTCAATGGGAGATGGAGTTGAAGGCACTGGAGGATTGGTTGGACAATCTAGAACCAGAAGGTGGTTTCCATCAGATAGCCATGCCAGAGGAGACATACCATCATGATTTGCAGCTGGAGGAGGCTAGAGTTGAACCAATGCAAGGATAATTGACATGAGTTAGTCTGTCAGGGGAGGTTGTTGAACAACGGTCCAGTGTTAAGGATACTGTGAAATTGGAATTTGCAGTAGAGTGGCCAGTCAGTGTCATAGAAGATGAAAAAAACATGGGATATTGGGATGATATACCCTTAGAGAAGCATGAGGATTTGCAGCTGAGTGGACTTCACAAAGAAAACCAGTCAATGGAGTAGCTGGAAGAAGTAATAGAGGAGATAAGGAGGCTGATGTTGAGGTCAGCGGAAGAAGCGATCAACAAGGAGAAGCTGGACAAAGGAACACTTGCACGAGTAGTAGGGAAGATGCAGAAGTAGCAACAGTGAAGCAGAGGAGAAGGAGAACATCTCCAGGAGAAGGTTTGGGATCCAGGAGGATTTCAACAGATCTAGGAAGCACATGATCAAGAGCTCATGAATTTTCATAGCAGCGGAGTATGATGCAGGACCATCGCTCCACCTCAACACATGCCATCTAATTAGCATGATTGGTGGGCATTCATTGAAGGGAGAGGCGACACCCTCTCATTTTGCCTTCAAAAATCCAAATCATGATTAAGGCAATAAATGATGACAGGTGGGTAGAACCAAGTTGTTCCTTCACACAAGTTGTAGATAAGGTCTCCATTAAGTGGCGGACGGTAAGAGGGATCTGCATCCGATTCAGATCATATTTACATCATTGTAATCTGCCTCATTAGTCAGGCATTTTGAATGGTGATTAGACACCAATTGCTTAGCTTGGAGGGAAGCTCATCAAGACCCTCTTGTATAAACTCTTTTCTTGTTTCCAGTAGGGTTTGGTTGGCACTTGGGTTGATTGTGTTGACAGAGAGCTTGAGGAGAGAAGAGACTCCATTATAGTCTGATATTTTGTAACCATTGCAAACAAACATTCATATTAATAGAAATAATATTTTTTCCTGTATGAGATTCTTTCTATGTGTCTTTTGTGTTTATGAATATTTATGTTGTAGTTGTTGTTATAACCCTATGTTTCATAGGATCAACTAGTGACTGGAAAATTTTCACTCTTGGTGTAATTTGATTGTAAATAATATTTCATTTTGCAAATTATTTTCAAAAGAAAGAAATGAAAAAGAAAGAAAAGAAAAAAGAAAGATAAAGAAAAAAGAAAGAAAAAAAAAGAAAGAAAAAGAAAAGAAAAGAAAAGAATAAAAGATGGAATAAAAGAAAAAGGGATAATGCCCCATGCAATAATAATGACTTGATCCATAGAGTTTAATCATGGTCAAGCCTTTTTGAATTTATGTTGATAGGATTCGTGAATAGTAAAACTTGGCTAAACTGTTTAATCTTAGCCAAGTAGATAGGTTAGGTAGTGAATAAATTTGATCAAACTATTTAATCTTGGTCAAATAACTCTATGGTAGACTAATTCTTAACCCAATAGTCTAATCTAAGTTAAATGTGTTAGATAAATACAATATAACATAGGTTAATTTGTTTTATTTCAATAAAACAAGCCTAATGATGGTCGAGATTCTTGGTTTTGATGTTTGAATGATGTGTTCTAACCCCTTGGTGATCAAGATGATAGGAAACAACAAAAAGCACCCACAAAATACGTGCTATCCTAAGTTTCTACAAAGCAATGTGATGCGCGCTCCAAAATTAAAGCGTGCACCGAGATCAACAACTGAGCAAACAATGCTCATATCTCCGGCCGACAAGAGATATCAGACCCCCCAACTGTTCTATATTTAATGGTGGGGGGTTCCGATATGGTTGTTTTTTCTGGCGGGCCCCATCCTAACGTGGGACAAATATGTTATGTTAGACCCCCCTTGCTCTAAACCAGTTACTGCCTACCCCCCCCTTTGACATACTGCCATAACAACCTTGATGTACCACCTCTGATGCATGAAGACACACTCCACTTCCACCGTTTGCAAGTCATATGACTTTTCTCTGTCATTGTACCTCGTCCACCACTCATCCTCCACATGTCACATCCCCTCCACTTGTTACCCTAGTACACATCACCCTCACATGCCCATCACCTCATCCCCAGATATTCGTTGGCCATTCAAAGTAGCTAAGCATACCTGTTAGATTGTGGAATGGTCTATTAATCCCCAACGGTCACCCGTTTTCCTGTTCTAAATCATGTTTCTCTGCCATTATCGCAATGTTCACACTTTCTGTATACCATAAGCGCATTTCCCCCGTTGTTTCAGTCAGTGCCCGAGATAAAGAAAATTTCCCGCTAACATTTTTTGTTTCAGATTGCAGGTAACAGTTGAATTCATGGCCCCAAATTCTAAGAAATCAGAAGTCGAGGAAAATCCATTCATCCTGCCTCCTGTTGATCTTGATCGGATTCCTCTGGCTAACAAAGACTACATGATCTCAGAGCCCACATGGGAATTCAATTTTTCCAAATTGCATTCATGTTTCAGAGACACATTCGTGGATCAAAGTGATGAGATTGGACTCTTAGAGTCCAATCTCCCACTGTATGTTTTTCCCCAAATTCACCATTTTCCCGAGTTTGCCCTCAAGTGCCAAGCGCATTATCTCCCCAATCACAGAGCTATTGTTTCATCATCTAGAGAGACACTTTTCACTATCACACCCGAGGCCATTGACCAGATGATGCAAATACCCAGAGCCGAATCCTCCTCTACTTTCACCATTGAAGTTCTAACTGAAATGTACCAGAATTTGTCTTTCCCCCAGAGAGCGCATATTTTCGATTTTTTCCTCCCACATAATGCCCAATTCCCCAAGAAAAATTGCCCCTACCATTCTTCCATGTTTTCAGAAAAAGGTAACCAAGTCAATTCATCATTATGTTGTCTGCTTGGGTATTATTCAGACGAATGGGTGGATGAGCCCATCCTGGGTTTCTTGTCCATTTTCTCTACTGAATAAAAAACCACCACCCAGTTTGACTACAACAGGTTTCTAGCTGAGAACATGCATGAGCAAATTTTCAAATTTCCCACAGAGGGCATGTTCCAGTATTCTTCAATACCGACTTACATGTTTGTGTTCTTTCAAGTAGATAAGCTCTTATTCCCCATGCAAAAACTGGAGCAAGATGAAAAACCATAGCCTATCACCTCTTTGACTTCATTACTGAGAAAAAACTCCACAGAGTTTAATTTCAATAAATTCATTGAGCAGTTTTACCACCCAGTCGTAAGAATGCCTAGTGCTAGAGAAGAACCGAGGATAAATGAGGAGATCCAAAGAATTTTACACCTCTCAGACATTGCCAAGACTGGATAATGGTATTTGTATAATAATCACATGGAAATAATAATTTATGGATGTGAGTTGTCTCCTTATAATCTTCCCAGATATGTACCTATTAGGATATTCACCTTGGAATACATCAAACAAATGATCAATTCAGACGAAAAACATTTTGTAGCTTTGAAGAAGAAATAACAATTGAGAATTAAAGGGTAGATAGGATCCTTTATATGTAACACCCGAGCTTCCAGGGAAGAAGAAAACAAGATACTAAGGGAAATGAAGCTTGGCCTCAGTTTCCCTTYGCACTATGATCCATGTGGGATTATTGCAGAAATGAGATTGAAGAATAAAATTTCACCATACGCTCATGTACCCAAACCAGAGATCGAGAAATTTATGAACCAAATAGAGTGGGAGGTGAACACTCTCGAAGATGMTGAAAAATAGTCTCCTCCAACCATTTTTTCACAGACCACTACTCCACAGATACCAAAGGAGAAAAGTCTTAGAAAGGATGCCCCCCCTTTAATTATTGAAGTCTCAACAGAGGATTTCCAGGTGTACAAGRAAAGGCCCAAGACCAGTCATACAAATGACAGGTCGGGAGAGGAAGAGACCCACCCTACCATAGTAGTCGAGGGAGAACACTCACCATTGTTCTCAAGTAATACACATAAGATGTCCACTTCTTCAAAAAAAATAAGACTGATACCACTTTGACCACCCAACCATCATAAGGGTCTACAAAACTGATTATATTTGAGAAATATGATTTAATCAAGAAGAAGAACAAGATGCTGACAAATAACAGCTACACTCAATTATAGAAACAAACATCAACAAAAAAACATAGATTGCTCTCTTCTTTTGATATAGAAAAAGGGAGAATGCACATGGCGTTTCTGCAGGCACAACTACCCCATCCAAAGGAAATCATTGATTACAAAAGATCAACACTTGAGTTTGATGCCAAGCAAGTACATCTTGCTGATTAGATGGATTTGCAAAGACAAATTGGAGAAATGGTTTTCTCAACATTGGTAAATGCAAAATTACAAGTTTCTCTAAATAATGTTCAGACTCAACTAAAGATGCAGAAAGTGTCATGTTTTGCAAAAGATAACAAGATCAAGTCTTTAGAAGAGCTGGTACTTAAAGTTGGGTATGATCCATCGAATGAGAAAGTAGATGAGGAACTGTTGAAGAAAAAGAATGTTGACATAGCCTCCTTGAGGAAGCAATTGAAACTGTCAGCTACTGAAGACTCACAAACCAAAGAGATGGCAGAGACAAAGGGTCAAAAAGAATAAATTCTAAAGTTGATCATGGAACAGAACGCATAGATCAAAGAGATGGAGAATGAGATGGAAATACTAGTAAAGGAAAAAGAACAAACAAAGCCCATGGAGGTCATCCCATTAAGTGCAGTGCCCCTCACAAGAGTTAACACAACGACAACATCACAAACCACCACTGTAGAACTTCCATCAGCTGCCCCAGTGACAGTTCTAGAGACATCTAAACCTCTAAAAAAGTCAATGGAAGAAATGACTTTGCAAGGAGGAGAAATTAAAAATTTGTAGCAAGAGATGGAGCATCTCCAGAAGCTTAAATCTTCTTTCCAGGCCAGTTACTGTTAGAAAAATAGGACCGTGGAGAAATAAAATAAAACAAATGTAGAAACAAAACACAGAAGATACACAATACAATAGAGACACAGATTTACGTGGTTCACCCAGTGTGGGCTACGTCCACCAGAGAAATTGACAGGTCCTTCCTTTACTATTATCCAGCATATGAAGGGATACAACCTACAACAAACCCGCTGTAACTTCCTCTTCTTTCTCTCATAGTTTCCTGTCTCAGAATACAATATTCACAATCAACCATAGCCGCAACACATTTCCCTCATAAAAGAGGGTTTCCTTCTAGGGCAAAAAACCCTAACATAATCTCTACCGTTAGATCTACAACCTTATAATGAACGGTCCAGATTTACAATGAAATTACAATATACATTTACAAGGCAATTTTTCCTTCGGGGGCTTCACCCTAGAACCCCCGCTACGGGCTCACTTGCCTCCAGACCCCCCAACCGGGGGGATAGCCCCCCAGAAATTGCAGAGGGGGTATGCCCCCTCTGCACTCCCCTGCGTGGAAGAGTGTACATACTTCATGGGGTATAAAAATGGCTCCACAACCAACAATCTCCCACTTAGAGATTGATCTCAACAACTCCACTGCTGTTGTATATGTTGGACTTTGAACCTTCTTGGACCTCGCAAATTTCTCATCTTCATATTCATTCTTGAAGACCAACTGAAACTGAGTAGGAACTCAGTTTCTCCCCGGTTACTCCCTTTGTTAACATGTTTGCAGTATTCTGGCTAGTGTGTATCTTTTCCAACTTCAAATGTCCATCTTCCAAAGTGGATCGTATGAAGTGGTAACTCAACTGTATATTCTTACTCTTCGAATGGAAGGCTGATTTCTTTGCAAGGTGAATGGCACTTTGACTGTCACAGTACAACCTGTTGTTCTCCTG
>ML782912.1:1652197-1664767 GCA_009831015.1 Picea engelmannii
AAGATACACAATACAATAGAGACACAGATTTACGTGGTTCATCCAGTGTGGGCTACGTCCACCAGAGAAATTGCCAGGTCCTTCCTTTATTATTATCCAACATATGAAGGGATACAACCTACAACAAACCCGTAGTAACTTCCTCTTATTTCTCTCACAGTCTCCTGTCTCAGAATACAATATTCACAATTAACCATAGCCGCAATACATTTCCCTCATAAATGAGGGCTGCCTTCTAGGGCAAAAAACCCTAACATAATCTCTACCATTGGATCTACAACCTTATAATGAACGGTCCAAATTTACAATGAAATTACAATATACATTTACAAGGAAATTTTTCCTTCAGGGGATTCACCCCCGAACCCCCATTGGGGGACACTACCCCTAAACCCCCGCTGGGGGCTCGCTTTCCTGCAGACCCCCCAGTCGGGGGAATAGCCCCCCTGGAACCTACAGAGGGGGTACCCCCCTCTGCACTCTCCCGTGTGGAAGAGTGTACATACTTCTGGGGTGTAAATACTTCATGGGGTATAAACATGGCTGAAAATAAGGACCTTTGAATCAGGAAGATAATCAGGCTCCACAACCAATAGTTACAACATTAAGAGGCACACATCAGAAAAATTGAAGTAGGAGATACAACAACTGCAAAAGCAAACAATTGTGGGCAAAACAATAGCAAAATCCAAGGAGAATATTTGGATGGATATCTCAAAATCCATGACAGAAATATGGCCGCTCGTGTAGATCATGTTTGAGCAGCACGAATTGGTGTTAAGGAGAAAGCAGGCCATTGACAGGATCAAGGAAGAGTTGGGAAAAATGCCCACAGAAGCAAATGAAATCATCAAGTTTCTAAATTCAAAGACTAAGGATGATCTCGAAAGCCTGTAAATTGAGGATAGGACTGAGACCATCCTCGAGGTTAATAAGTTCTTGACCAAAAGAGGATTATTGTTGCAATTGGAAGAGAGAGTCGAGAAAATGGATATCGGAGTTCATATATTCTTTAGCAAGATTGATGCTTTCCAAAAGAAAGGCCTTCCCAGTCTGCTGGTCTTAAATGATAGACTAACGACTCTGTCCGACTACAAGCAAAAAATTTCCATGGTGTAAAAAGACAACTCCACATTTTTAGGGATACAGGGTAGCATAACAAGTAAAGCATTTTTAGAGACTCTGCAACTGGACCTTAGCATCCAACATGAAATCAAGTATATCTTCATCACAAAGCCAACTTTCGCAAAGTACACATAAATGGATGAAGTGTATCGAAGACTACTCAAAGTCACCATTCCCAGTCAACAAAGATGGGAGGATCTGTGCACTTTGATCGAATGAGAGATGAGGTGTACCATCCAAGTCAACATGCAGAACAATCAAAGTCAATTTGATGACTCACCAACAACCTTCCCCAAAATTAGCACAAAGAATCCAACTGTTCATTAGCAGTTCCTACAATTTTGTATTATGTTATCTAGTTTGTTAGATTTGGATTTTGACACGTCCCGATTAGTAATGACATGATCGATTGCAATATTTTCTATCAATACTTCGAGATTAGAAGTACCGAGGGTTGATCTTTATGCCCAAGCAAGTTGTAAGCACTGTAATCTTTCTCAAGAAATCTACCAGAAACAAAAAGGACATTTCATAGGATTCCTACATGTTAACTATTGGTTATGTTTACTCCTCTTCGTTGACTGGTTTTTCTGTCTTCGTAATCATTTATGTTTTCTATATCTGATCATTTAAAATAAGTTAAAGTTGTAGAATTTATCTTTGTATACTCTGTTTCTAGCTTCTAAAGATCTAAATGTTTATCTTCTGACGTTATGATAAAGAAATTCTTAAATGATTCTTTGTTATAATAGATTATCTCATCTATTCTGCTACCCATCATTTTTATTCTAAGGGATCTAATAGTTGCATTATCCTGCCCTGTGAAAACACCTTATAAAATCTATTCTTTGGTCTCAAACTTCATAAAACAGACCCCATAGCCCAATGGATGCGTAAGCGATATTTCAGCCATTTTTTATAAAACAAACAACACAGTCTTATTTATTTAACTGGCCTAATACCTAAAACCTAAAAAAAAGTTAAATCTTACAGAGAGATCCCTCTCTGAAACTTGCAAGGCTAGATACCTGTTTTTAAGTGGTTGGATAAAGTTACCTCTGATAAATTTATTCTACCTGCCAACAACCTCTAGGAATTTACAGAGCGTTAACATAGTGGCGACCATACTGGGGAACTGAACAAACTTTCTATCCTATGTTTTATTTTCCCTAGATGAAGAAAACTTATTTCTGAATGAATCATAAAAGCTAAGCTTATAAAGAGATAATGTTTAGAGGTTGTTAAATTTTGAATATAATCAGTTTAAAATTTCTTAAAAAATTAAAATTCTGGCTCCTAAAAGAGTTTTCACTAGATCTCATCCAGATCCAGAACCTACAACTGCAATATACAATCCCAAAAAATTACTCAGAAAGAAAAATGTTGTAGAAGGTTCGAGGAGTCACAATCCTCTTCATATGTCCCCTTCTCTCCCAGAGAAGCTGGTTGCCCTTCAGGATCTCAAGTTTGACATATCTTTTGAACAAATCCTTTTTAGAACAAAATCCGACAACTTTGTAAGTGAAACAGTTTTAGATCAAACCATCCTACAACCGAGGACCCCTGAAATACTTTCTCCTAGGGAAGATGTTGATCAACAATTTCTTTAGGAATTTGACAAGTTAGAAGATCTAGTTGCAAATCTTGATCAAGCCATAGAAAAAGATCACTTCCAACAGTCAGTCAAACTTTCTACCTTGACTATTGCTGCAGCCTCTGCTAAAACTAAACCATCTCACTCCGTTCCTCCCAACCCTTCATCTTCCACAACTTCTGTCACTTCCCCTCCAATCACACAGGTTTTTTTCCAACCTCCTCAACCAATCATGGCAGCAATATATGCTCCATTAGTGTTCATCACTCCTTTACATGTGATACCTCAGGACTATCAAACCAGACTTCCTCAATTTGATGGTACTGGTCCTCTGAATTCATAACAACATGTTGACAAGATGAATGATTATTTTGATTTGGAGGAAGTTGATGAGCCAGACATCCATATGAGACTTTTTGCACATAGTCTCACCGAGGATGATAAAAAATGGTTCAAAGCTTTACGTCCTTATACAGTAGTAGAACTTGCTTCTTTCCAACAAAATTTTCTTGACAGATGGGAGGTAAAGAAAAATCCTCTCTAGATCCTATCAGAATATAAGAATATCATAAGGAACCAAGGAGAGACAGTGCAAGATTACTGCACTCGTTTCAACAACCTTTACAATGCAATTCCCGCTGATATCAAACCACCTCAAGGTTTGGCATTAATAAAATTCCCCGATGTATTTGATGCTGACATGTCATATCAGCTAAGGGAAAGAAATTCTGCTACTCTGGAAGACATGCAGAAAAGTGTTGTAAGCATGGAAGCAAGTATTTTAGCCAGAAGAGCCAGGAAGAGAATAGAAATAAGGGTCACGATTAAGGAAAATCCTTCCACTTCCTCTTCATATTCCAAACTAGATTCCCTAACCATAGCTATGGAGAGAATGATGGAGAGACTTACTACAGCCGACAAAAATCCACCCAGGGAAAACCAAGATGCTCCTCAGATTCAGAATCCAAACTTCAGAAGAAATCCCACCTATATCAAGAAGAGAGATCCTAGAGATCAAAGAGAACCGAGGGGGCCTGATCAACAGATCAGACCACCCCTCCAAGAAAATTACACCGATGAAGGTGTTGAGATAATCGAAGAATTAGAAGACACTCATATAAACCTCCTGGGTGTTCAAATGATGAATCCATTTTTCTTACTTAGGAAGAGCACGATATTTTTATCCTTTCAAAACAGAGGTAAATGATGAAGAAAAGGAAATAGAACATCAAGCCTTTGAAAATGCTATAATGGAGGTCCACGGGCATTATAACATGAGAAGCAAGAGGGAAAATGAAAACTCTCCAAAGAAGGTTGTTGAAACAAAGAAGGCTACCGAAACAAAGAGAATATTCGAAACCAAGAAAACCTCAGAAAATTCTCCCAAGAAAGTCCCTCAAAGGAATAATGTCGAATCTCCTAAAAAAGAAACCCTGAAATTTTACAAAGATCAAATCAGATTGAGGTTTCGTCAACTAGTCAACCGAGTACTTCCACCCATAGGACTCCGATGGATAAACTAGAAGTGCAGAGCCTAATCAAAGCTTCCACTACTTTCATCCTTGAAGGAGAACTAGCTAAACTAAATATTCCCATTCCCCTTTCTGAGATGATGAGCAAGAACACTTACAAGTCGCAGGTGATTAAAGCTTTAAGCATCGAACCAGAGATAGGTACAAAGGCTTTGAATGTCGGGTCAACAAATCACTCGAACACGGTAAATCTTGTTGATGATCAACTTGAGCTCATGTTTGGTCCTAAAGTTGATGGTCAAACTGATAACAGTGTCGTTTCCCCTTTTTACATCAGCCTGAATATCCAAGACTTGATATTACACAATGTTATGCTCGATTCGGGCGCCTCTCAGAACCTGATGCCCAAAGTTGTGATGGAAAAGTTGGTACTTGAGGTCACTAGACCCTACAAGGATTTTCATTCTTTTGAATCTAGCAAAGTCAAATGTATAGGGCTGATCAAAGATTTATGCATCACCCTGGCTCAAATCCCAACGAAAAGTATGGTGATGGACATTGTGGTTGCAAAAATTCCCTCGAAATACGATATGTTACTATCAAGATTCTAGGGAGCTAAGCTGAAAGGAACCCTGCAGCTATATATGTCCTATGCCACCGTTCTAGCATTCGAACAACAGAGAAGATTGTACAGAGAGACTATGATGAAGTATATTGTTGGTACAATTATTTGCATAATATATTACCAAACATAAATTATCAATCGGGATTCATAATAAGTAGATTTGATGCACTATATGTGTTGATAACAGATAGGTTCCTATGTCTTATGAGTATAGCTCAATCAAGAAACATAACACTCTATTTTCACACTTCAAAGATAACACTCTTCACGCAATTCAAAAATTAGAAATAAAAACTCATAAACAAGCATATGATCTAAAGTTCTTGCTTAGGTGATGGACCTATTCATTGATGGCTCATGAAAGGAAAATATGAACTTTGATTCTATCTCCTAGAGCAACTAAACTAACAACAATTAACATGCTGCATATTCTCAAAAGAAAGCATCAATCAATTTTAGAAGAAATAACAGGTAGAGGAAGACACTGCATTGTAGGTGCATGCAGGGTGAGAGATGGAGATCTAATCTCATTTTCTGTAACAAGTTAATTCAATAATAACTTGCAAGCAATCCATATCTAATTCCTCACACTCAGTAAAATCTTGCAGCCTTGAAAAAGAACTGTATAGCTTATATACCAGGAGCATAACCCATTTACTAGTTCATGTAATACGAGAGATGGAATTCTTGAATGGATCCTTGGCTAACGCATGTTACAACTCTCAACAAATTCTGAAAATTAACTCAGATTCATAAATGTAAATAATCACAATTCAAAGATTGTTAAACCTATCCTATCATGCATATTTCTGACAACAAGCTAAATAAAATTCCTAAAACTATGGTGCACCAGATTTGTTATACCAACAATAACACGCTGAACACTACTCACACTTAACCACTTACATTCTGAATATTTCTAATTCAGATAAGAAATCAAGCTAACAATAAGCATTACATAGGTACATGACTAAAACAAACATGTACAAGTATAAAAACTAAGCTATATTTTACAACAAGCTTACCACGTTAGAATGGTGGGCCCTTACCGATTCCAACATGGAATATGGAAAAATCACAGGATAGTAGGTTCCAAAAATGCACAAGATCAACAATTGTAATTCATATTACTTTCCAACAAAGAGACTTATAGAAAATATATGTTCACAAGCCAATACATCAACATAACAAGATGGAATTCCCTTCCTTCAAGAACCAGTAGTACAACATAACAATTCCTCCCCTCTTAGTACTCCTTCCTTCATATTTATACAAGGATATTCAATGGGGATGGATCAGAACAAATCCCCCAACTTAGAATTCATTCAAACTGTTTATGCACAAAATCTGGGTTTTTCACCAAATATCACAAATTTGGGCTAAGGTGCTTCAATATCTCTCTATCCGTTATGAATTTTGAGAAACTATTTATGGGTTGTGTAGATGAATATATTTTCTAAACACCCATTGGATGGTTTTGTAAGATATTCTTCCAGCTGCATGAAACTCAAGGTGCAATATGATAGTTTAGAAATATTTGACGATTTTTAGGCTGAATCGTTCCCCCTGAGCTGGATCTCCACACGTGTACGATATGGATATTCTGGACCATGATTCTGCATGAAAACAAATTGATGGACAAAACCCATGTCCCCATAATTTCATATTCATCTTCATCGGCCCGAAAATCAAGGTAAGAAAACTAGTACCGAAATGTTGGTACTAGAATCCTATAGGTAGGGTTTTAGTACTGGATTAGCACAGTTGTATCCATGAGTACTGGATTAGCACAAAACAAGTGCTAGTGTCGGATTAGACACCCAAGAAGTACCATATCAATGCTGCTTAAGATTCAAATGATTAGGATCATGCAAAATCAAACATTTAATCGTTTTAACTCAAGAAAACTAAACAAACCATGCTTTAATCATAAGTTACCTCTTATGCACATGAACAAGGTCATTAAATGTATCTATGGAGGTAACGATCAAGTTTATACTCATAACATAGGTAAAATAGGCTCAGATAGGGGGTAATAGAGGGTATTAGAAGTGTCGAAATGGAGACTCAACATTCCCCCATGCTTAAGTCATTGCATGTCCTCATGCAACAATGATCTTCAAAATTTCACAATTGATGATACTCTTCACTTGATCAAGAAATCCCTAAAGTTAAGTCTTATCCAATCTGTTTTTGATCAAAGTTAGGAGAAAGGGTTGACTGTGACTCTAATATGATTATTGGAAAGTGGCCAAGAGTTTTCAAAATGACTTTGACTAATACGCCTCCCTGGATAGATTACCTTTTAAAGTAAAAGTGATATAGAATAGTTTTAGATCTCATTTGAAGAGAGGAACACATAAGAGAATAAATCCCAAGATGATTAACTTGTTTCTTATCCAATTTTTTAGAGATGAAGCTCTTCTTGTTTAGGTAAGGTGAATTACATATACCGAGGGTCCCACTTCTCATGCAAACATATTTATTTTAAATATAGAACTCTAAAGTGGATACTTGAAGGTTCTTAAGAATATCATCTGAGAGATATAAAGGTCATTTCCTAGCCTTGATTTGATAATGCTTCAGAATGAGACCGAAGGGTTGTTGTTCAGTTTTAAGTGTGCTACTTTATGTTTTTCAACTCCCTTTACCCAGCATAGCCTCGCTGTGAGAAGGCCTGTTCAGTACCCCAACGGGTTTACCTTAGTACCATACAAGCATGGCCCCACTGTCAGCAGGCATGTTCAGTAGCCCGACAGGTTTGCTTGTACTTCCTGATACTTCATTTTTATTATATTACTCAAAAGATTTAGAATTATGTATACTTCTCATTGACAGTTTTAGAGTATAAGGAAGGCAGGTGGTACGAGAGTGTTTTACAGTTATTAGGCACATAATTAATTGTTTGCAATTATCCCAAGGGTGACATCATCCACATGCAACTTAAATCTCGGCTATTCAATGTATAATGGAACATCCTGGATAATGATTAAGAGGTCCCTCTAGTTAATCCTATTAGGGTTCTCATACAAGTTCATTGACATTTTGCAAGGGCGGTCCACCACATGAGGTTTTCATCAATACGTCCAAGAGAAATTTGTAAAGATAAACTTGGATAAGAACTTGTTGAATCAACTAGGTTAGTATTATACATAACAATGTCACCACTTTTCAATGGATATTTCAATTAGCAATCACTTTTTCAAAATGATGAGGTAATAAGACAAGTGCACCCATTATCATTTAGAGCTAAATGTGAAAATATCTTCTCAAAGGATAGCGAGGATGATTCATTTAGGGTTGAGTGTAGAAATGTAGGAGGAAGATGCACATGAGAGTAAAAACAATTCAACACCAGACTTACATGATCCTTGATAGAAAGAGCATGAAGAGATTAGCTCATACCTCCAATTACCTGAAGTGAAAATGATGTTAAGCACAGGACAAGGTAGAAACATAGTGACATGATGAATGATTTCTATACGAGGAGATGTATACAAGGGTTGGAAGAAATTCATGGTAGGGAGCATGAAAAGATTGAGAGTAACCATATGTTTACTGCATAATTAGTCTAATTTCCTTAATAAAATGAAAAATGTTGAATTTATATGTCCTTGTACTTAAATCGAGCAACAAAACTTGAATATATGATTAGAGATACCAACACCTTATTACCAATACCGGATCACCTGAGTACCGGATGAGCATAGTGTTGTGGTTCAGTACCGAAATAACGTAGAGCTCCTCCACAGTACTGAATGAACGCAGAGGAAAACATTGTTTGTAGTACCGATTGAACGCAATTATGTAGTACCATAATTCTGGAAATGACTATCAAATCCCAGCACTGAACATGTTGATTTTCCCTCACTGACAGAAGTTGCAAAAGAATATGAAGGTTTCAACAACCACTCCCCCATGCCTAAGGTTTTGCATGGCCTCATGCAAACAATGTGAGATGCTAAAAAAAAGTCTTCTCAGAGGTTTTCGAACATCTGCTAAAAACAAACCAATAGAACCAATTAAAACTAGATTTTTATTCATGCTTACAAACAGTAAATTTAGGGAAAATGTCAAAAGTTGAATTATTAGATATGAATAAAATAGTTTGGAATTAACATTCAGTTTCAAATACTATTAAAAATATCACTTAATTGAACATCCTTGTGAAATGGTGGTCTTAAAATAGATAGGTAATGATAAAGCACGAATGCATCATTTTTAACAACTTAAGGGAAAAGAAGAAATTTGAAGAAATAGGTCATGAATAACTCCCTTAATTGTTATCTTCCATTGACAAGGATTCCTTATCCTCTTTTGAAACCCTTCCATTATTATGTGTGCATTCGGAGGATGAAGAGATTCCCTATTCATAAGATTCCAAACAAAATTATCATAAATTTTTAGAAAAAAATCTACTATAGGAATAAAAGATCTTAAATTGATTTCTTTGTTAGATTTTGACATTCCTATCTATGAAAAATATGAAAGATACATTGCATTGTACTTATGTGCAACATTTATTTATTTATTTACCTATCCCACTCTAATTGAACAAAAGAAAATGTCCTTCAAGTATAATAATACTTCCAGTAAAGCCATGTGCGTAACAGGGTTAGAAATATATTCATACTTGAGTTTAAAATATAACTTTTAATGCATACAAGATTATGAAGGACCATATGCTTTGATGATGAGATCAATAAATAATGAAAAATAAAAGAGTGGTGTGACCTAATAACTAATTGAAACCATCTTTCAATATGATCAAGATATTCTCGTTTCTCTTCTTTGTTTAGGTCACACAACACGCCTTCCTTTTCCATGCTATGCAAATTGTCTTCTTCGAGATGATTGGTCTTTGCGGTACATACAGGGTCTGCTGAGAGGCATGATAAGAACTCCTCGATCTTAGGTTCCAATGGTTTCTCTCCATTGAATTCTATCCATGATTCTTGAGTCTCCTCAACAAATTGAAAATAGGAATCCGAAGGGACTTCTAAATCTTGTTGTGGAGAGACAACTAAATTCTTGACTACTGTCAAGATATGCTCTTCCTAAGAGGTGGATATCCCAACTGCTGCTAGAATGTGGGAAAGTTCTTGGAGGAACATTCTTCAATCTCTTTATCATCCTTGAATTACTCTAGCTGGTTGATGATCCCCGTCTCACAACACAACTTAGTACTCGGGGGTTCTTACGACACCCCAAACATGATTTATCATAAAATATTTGAATCTTAAAACTAAGAAATTAAAACTATTTTCAATAAAACACACCAAACTTGAACTCCTTGCATTACTAGGATCCTTCTATCACCAGGTTATCTGTTCACACAAGTTAGCCCATCATGAAAGCACAATTTTGCATAAAGGAAGGAAAAACACACTTGCATTAAAAAAAGAGAGGACAACCTAACTTTGGAGCAACCCCACCAAAGTGGATGTGTGGGCTCTTCTCGCATGTATTACGGTCTTCTCTCTACCCTTAGGTCATCCATAAAACCAATCAAAAACCATTAAAGCAATCTAATCCAAATACTACCTATTATCATTTACAACTCCCCGACAATGGTGCCAAAACGTTGGTACAATTATTTGCATAATATATTACCAAACATAAATTATCAACCGGGATTCGTAATCAGTAGAGTTGATGCACTATATGTGCCAATAATAGATAGGTTCCTATGTCTGATGAGTATAGCTCAATCAAGAAACATAACACTCTATTTTCACACTTCAAAGATAACACTCTTCACGCAATTCAAACATCAGAAAGAAAAACTCATAAATAAGCATATGATCTAAAGTTCTTGCTTAGGTGATGGACCTGTTCATTGATGGCTCATGAAAGGAAAATATGAACTTTGATTCTATCTCCTAGATAAACTAAACTAACAACAATTAACATGCTGCATATTCTCAAAAGAAAGCATCAATCAATTTTAGAAGAAATAACAGGTAGAGGAAGACACTCCATTGTAGGTGCATGCAGGGTGAGAGATGGAGATCTAATCTCATTTTCTATAACAACTTAATTCAATAATAACTTGAAAGAAATCCATATCTAATTCCTCACACTCAATCAAATCTTGCAGCCTTGAAAAAGAATTGTCTAGCTTATATACCAGGAGCATAATCCATTTACTGGTTCACGTAATACAAGAGATGGAATTCTCGAATGGCTCCTTGGCTAACACATGTTACAACTCTCAACAAATTTTGAAAATTAACTCAGATTTATAAATGTAAATAATCACACTTCAAAGATTGTTAAACCTATCCTATCATGCATATTTCTGACAACAAGCTAAAGAAAATTCCTAAAACTATGGTGCACCAGATTTGTTATACCAGAAATAACACACTGAACACTACTCACACTTCACCACTTACATTCAGAATATTTCTAATTCAGATAAGAAATCAAGCTAAGAACAAGCATTACATAGGTACAGGACTAAAACAAACATGTGCAAGAATAAAAACTAAGCTATATTTTACAACAATCTTACCACGTTAGAACGATGGGCCCTTATAGATTCCAACATGGAAGCTTGAAAAACTCACGGGATAGTAGGTTCCCAAAATGCACAATATCAACAACTGCAATTCATATTGCTTTCCAACAAAGAGACTTATAAAAAAAATATGTTCACAAGCCAATACATCAACATAACAATATGGAATTCCATTCCTTCAAGAACTAGTAGTACAACATAACAATTCCTTCCCTCTAAGTAATCCTTCCTTCATATTTATACAAGGAAATTCAATGGGGATGGATCAGAACAAATCCCCCAACTTAGAATTCATTCAAACTGTTTATGCACAAAATCTGGGTTTTTCACCAAATATCACAAATTCGGGTTAAGGAGCCTTCGATATCTCTCTATCCATTATGAATTTTGAGAAACTATTTATGGGTTGTGTATATGGATACAGTTTCTAAACACCCATTGGATGGTTTTGTAAGATATTCTTCCACCTGCATGAAACGCAAGGCATAATATGATAGTTTAGAAATATTTGACGATTTTTACGCTGAATCATTCCCCCTGTGCTAGAGGTCCACACGTGTGTGATCTGGAGATTCTAGACCACAAGTCTGCATGAAAACAAATTGCTGGACAAAACCCATGTCCCCATATTTTGAGATTCATCTTCATCGACCCGAAAATTGAGGTAACAAAACCAGTACCAGAATGTTGGTACTAGAATCCTGTAGGTAGGGTTTTAGTACCGGATTAGCACAGTTGTAGTCATGAGTACCAGATTAGCACAAAACAGGTGATGGTGCCGGATTAGACACCCAAGAAGTACCATATCAATGCTTCTTAAGAGTCAAATGATTAGGATCATGCAAAATCAAACATTTAATCGTTTTAACACAAGAAAACTAAATAAACCATGCTTTAATCATAAGTTACCTCTTATGCAATATGTTTTCGATCAAAGTTAGAAGAAAGGGTTGACTGTGACTCTAATATGATTATTGGAAAGTGGCCAAGAGTTTTCAAAATGACTTTGACTAATAGGCCTCCCTGGATAGATTACCTTTTAAAGTAAAAGTGATATAGAATAGTTTTAGAGCTCATTTGAAGAGAGAAACACATAAGAGAATACATCCCAAGATGATTAACTCGTTTCTTATCCAAGTTTTTAGAGATGAAGCTCTTCTTGTTTAGGTAAGGTGAATTACATATACTGAGGGTCCCACTTCTCATGCAAACCTATTTATTTTAAAGATAG
>ML782912.1:1702796-1717988 GCA_009831015.1 Picea engelmannii
GAGGTGAAAAAACAAGGGCGGCTCCAACAGTAATCATTTATGTTTTCTATATCTGATCATTTAAAAGAAGTTAAAGTTGCATAATTTATCTTTGTATACTTTGTTTCTGGATTTTAAAGATCTAAATGTTTATCTTCTGACGTTATGATAAAGAAATTCTTAAATGCTTCTTTGTTATAATTGATTATCTCATATTTTCTGCTACCCATCATTTTTATTCTAAAGGATCTAATAGCTGCATTATCCTATCCTGTGAAAACACCTTATAAAATCTATTCTTTGGTTTCAAACTTTATAAAATATACCCCATATTCCAATGGATGCATAAGCGATATTTCAACCATTTTTTATAAAACAAAGAACACAATCTTATTTATTTAACTAGCCTAATACCTAAAACCTGAAACAAAGTTAAATCTTACAGAGATATCCCTCTCTGAAATTGGCAGGGCTAGATCCTAGTTTCGAAGTGGTTGGATAAAGTTACCTCTGATAAATTTCTTCTACCTCCCAACAACCTCTGGGAATTTACAGAGCATTAACAGGTGTGTATGTTTGGATTAATCTACACAGATAGAAATATTATCTTCTATCTATGAGTGTGTTGAGTTAGTTCTGGTTCTCTAGGCTAAGCGCAAGGAGTGTGCGACAAAGAGTTAATACTCTATGAGCCGACGCAATGAGTGCGTGTCTGAAATCATTCGAGTCGGAAGAGAAGTTGTCAAGAGGGAACACCAAGATAATTCCCAGACTCAGGAGAGAACTTCAAGGTTGTTGAATATCTTGGAAGGAAAGGCCATGTGGGAGAAAACACAACGC
This sequence comes from Picea engelmannii, assembly GCA_009831015.1. NCBI lineage: Eukaryota > Viridiplantae > Streptophyta > Pinopsida > Pinales > Pinaceae > Picea > Picea engelmannii. The sequence goes on from ML782912.1 coordinate 1,703,616, forward strand.
AAAGTTACTGAACACTCTGTAAGAATCTACCAGGAAGGCATTGAGTAAGTGTGAGTGTGCATAGGAGCAACACATTCTGGAGTGTTGGAAGTGTTGAGAGAAACCTAGGGTTGTTGAAGACTCTGAGGGAGGAAGGCTTTGGAAGAGTGCATCAACCAAGGAAAGGAGATGCCTTAGTACTTCTAGAAGGGCTTAGGGGGAAGTCGTTAGAAGGATTAACCAAGTGCAAGGAGTGTGCCTAGGATATAGTAAATTCATCTTAAAAGCTCAAAAGGAAGGGCATTGATTTGCTAGGAGGGCACCAGAAGGTCCACAAAAGGACGCAGGAGAACTGAGAAACTTGAAGGTTTCAAGGTGAGAAAAATCTCAGAAGGACTTGCGCAGAACTCTGCAATGAATGCAGAAGAGGAAGACCAAGAATAGTCTAAGTCTTTGACATAAATTGTGCTAAGTGTGAAGCCGGGTTGAGGACTTGTTGAAGTCCTTAAGACCATGAAATCATCCATCGTCAGAAGGGAGAACGTGGTGCTAGATTGTGGAGTTCAGAAGGAAGTACTCAAGGAGAAATTTGAGGAGGACAAATGAGAGACTCCTTAAGACCGGAGTCCGAATAGATCACAGTCATCGATAAAAAGGAGGGATGGGGACCATTGATCCTCATGTTGTTTGAGTTCACCGATTCAGAGTTCAGGAACATCAGAAGGTGGTTGTTGTGGAAAGAGCCAAAGCCCAAAGCCCGAAGTGCTTATGTGGTTTAGCCCCAGGACATAGCCCGAGGTCATATGATAAATAGGTCCCGACACAGAAAGCTAAGTGTCGTCGCCAAATTTCTTCGAAGGGCCAAGAAGAAATCCACAGGGTTAAGAGAACCCACACTTTGAAGAAAGAAGGACCTATGATAAGGTTATCGGGTTCCAGCAAGGATCCAAAGAGCCAGTTCGACTCAAGTGTTCAAACGATCCTAGACCAAGAGGTCGACAAACCCCAAAGGAGAGAGAGAAGGGGAAGGGGTGTGCACCAATTTTACACTTTCGGGGATGTCTAAATAACTACACATCTTCTAGGTGTGGATTTCTGTCCTCCCACATAATCCAACTGGCTTATTTTACAATTTTTTATGTCAATACATCTTTATGTAATTCTATGGCCGTTTTGGGACCCTAAATAGTGTTTTTTTGGCATTCCACATTAAAACAATATACTAAGTTAACGTTTTATGGAATAATGTATATTTATCTAAAATACCTTTCCAACGGGCTATCACACACCTAAAATGGAGGTCGTATCCAAACGTTATGATCTCGTGAAGTTGAGGTACAAACTTACCCATTGAGGCCCACATACATTTTGGCATTTCATCTCCTAGTGTTAGGTCTTTGGATGTCTAGGGTTTTGGAATTCATGAGTAATGTTAAAAATGCATCTAGAGTGTTATTGTAATCATTCTGCTCAAACGGATGTGTGTAGCAACCACATATTTTCTCATAGATAGCTACCACCATTCGAGCAAGTTGTTTTCAATTCTGTAGTTTTACAGTTTCATCCTATTTCATTTATTCAATAGAATTTAGTATTCACTAGTTATATGTTGTGTTTCTCCGTGTCTCTATTTTTTTCTATTCAATCTATTCTTTATTTCTTTCTGCTCATAAATATGGATCACTGAACCTAAAGGCTGATTGAAACAAAAAAATACAAAGTCCACCAACCTTTGAAGTAACATACTAATGCCTAAAACTAGTCTTCTATATCAATGCTTCATTCATGCAATGAATTATGGGACAAAATTGGAAATTCAAGGGAACAAATAATCGATGGGCATTAGGAGAAATCATTCCCTCTAGAAAAGATATGAAATATGTGGGAGAAATCAGTGCCAAAAATCTTGATTTGAGGAGATGTGGGAGAATTGGTTGCCATAAATCCCTAATTTGAGGAGATGCAGGAGAAATAATCCAAACATGCTCTAGTTTAGGAAATATGGGTGATGCATTCACCAAAAATATAGATTCTAAAAAAATCGGGGCGAATTGGCAATTTGTTCATGAAATCGGGAGGGTGAAGTCTCTTGCCACTAATTTTATTACTATTTTTTAGGGGACAAATTAGCTTCCATTTCTATATTTTATTTTAATAGATGGGCTAAAGATTCTATTTTGTTTTTAAATCGGGTCAATGAAAAATAACCCCTTCAAAAATTTGAAACCTGAAAATTCTCCCATGGGTGAAATTTCACCCCTAAAATCATCTATGTCTTCAACATGTAAAAAACATGATGATGTTTTTTATCCACTATACCAAGGGATTGGTCCATATATATGTATTCATGAATATTCCCATTCAACAATGTATTCTCTCTTGGTCCATATATATTTATTCATGAATATTCCCTTCAACAATGTATTCTTAACATATATTTGATGAATATGTGAGCTAAGACTTAAAACAAGATAAATAATTATTTGAATAGTATTCATTTTTTATTTGAATTTCTCTATGGCCCCATTTGAATTAAATTTTGTCTTATAAACCCGTTTGGAACCTATAACATTTATTTATTTAGGACACGACACAAGCTCCCATGTTTGGTTTTCGTCATTGCATCATATTATACATTCATGGGTTGTTTCTAATCTTTCTTTCCTCTAGTTTCCTCAAATGAAATTGTTTTTTGTAATACCTTTGTCATAAGTGAACTTCCATATCTTATTTTTCTTGTTCATAAATTTCACTAATACTCTTCATTTTTTGTCTAGAAGGAGAAAATCATTGTGTTGTATTCCTCTCTTAGCTCTTCTCTAAACAACATCATAACATTCCTTCATTTCTTTAACCATGCTTAGGAACTTTGCAAATGCTAGAAACACTTGTCTAGGGTCTTCATCATTCATTGGAAATAATTGTATCATTTCAACATCTTTGTTGATGGTATAAGCATTTTTTCGTCTATCATATATTATTCATCTGTCAAATTGTCATAGTGTTGACAAAAGAAAATGAAAATCTATTATGAATATAAAATAATGCATGCATGTGAACGTGATTATTTTATTGTTTTTTTTTTGTTTCTTTAAATATGTATTTTCATGTTTTTTGTAATTTTCTATTTTAATTAAATAAACCGACCTAATTTATATGCCATGCCTTATTAAATTTCAACATATATTATTAATATGGAACCCAAAGACAATGAAAACCACATACAAGCACACCAAGATGAAGAAAACCCCAACCCACCACATCCACCAAACATAAACACACAAATTCATGAGAGGTTGGCCACCTTGATATCGCTTGTCCATGAATTAAGGGGAACAAGAGAACCTGTCTGACAGTCCTTGGCCACTTCATTGCACGTCATTGTATCGTCTATTGCCAGTGCCCATGAGAAATTAAATTTTATTTATGAATACAGGGATAGGATGTTTGAGTTTTACAGGATAAGACTCAATAGAAACCAAGTTAGAGACTTGTATATTTCAAAACAATATCTAATGTCTCTTTTTATTGATCCTTGAAATAGAGAAAAATGACCTCTCAACAAGAAACACATTCATATGGATTGGTGCATCCACCCACAATTTAATGCTAACTATATGGATAGGCAGTTAATGGTATTTGATAAACCTCCATGCATTAACATGGAGGTGCCCTTATATTTCTTGAGGAAATTATGGGAAAAAATTATTTTGGGTCACCACGTAAACTACTTTGACATCGGTGATTTCTAGGGGGTGGTTTGAGTGTATTTACATGACTGAGAAAATGTTAAGAATGATCCCATGTTATGTCCTTGTCCCCATAGGTGAAGGCCTAACTTCCCTACCCAACATCCTCCCATTGCAGATGGCTTTCAATAGGCACAAGTATCTTTATCATCCTTGAATTAGAGTCTAGTGCCACATGGTATTTTTGTTACACTATGTCGGTAGGAGGTTCCTGTTGGTGATATTGGGAGAGGGGTTGGACCTTCAACCCCTAGAGCAGAGTGCAATGAGGAAAGGGAACATGGACACAGCAGGAGTTCATGTGAGCCTCAAATATGATCAAGTTGTGGGAAAACTTGCTATGGGTCTATGGAGGCCAGTGGACATCAGAGATTCATGGAGGAGACTAGTATCTTAACCATCTCTATTTTCTTCATTGTTATATATTTATATAGTATTATGTTTATTTATTTTGATATTTTATTGTATGATGTTCTGTAGTTTCTACGCCCCTATAACAGACCCTCTACACTGATAGATGCATCAGTTTTTGTCTCCACCATTGATGCAACAATAGAGGTATCATGCTCATTCATTGTATCACATACACATATATGTGTCACATTAGATAAATTCACCATAGTGATTTATTTATTTTTTGGCATCCTCAAATTTATAATGTTCTTGTGTTTCTACAAGTTGTGGGACTAGGCGGTGCCGAGCAATGTCCGTCAGGGATGGACAAGTCACTTGTTTCAAAACTATCATGTGTTGAGTTAAATCTCATTTAAATCACAATTTTGTTGTATTTATGTTGTTGAATTTTACTATTTGGTACTAATAACAATATTATTAATATGTATGCAGGTTGCTAATATTTTCTCCGGTTACAATATTAGTTTAGTCCTTAAGCACCCTTCCACAACTGTTGGGTTACCTGTTTCGAGCCCAATATTTATTTGATCACTTTTACAACCCATGGGGGTTCATCACCACCCACCCACACCATATTTCATATTCCATGCATCCTTATTGGTTTCCATCCACCTGCACCACCTCTTCCATATCATCCATCCAAAATGGATGCACTTGTACACATCGCACCCCCACCACCATTTCCATCTGCATCATCCACAAAGTCTTCCATAGTAGATGTTTCCTCGAAGAAAGTTGTACAGTCGAGCGCTTCACATTCCAGTGACTCTCCATCGATGCCCAAGATATTCACGGTGAGATAATGTGTTGATGATCAATTTTAATGTATCATGAATGGAATTGATTTTATGCATATTTTTTTAAATTTCATGATTTCATCCTTTTAAATGGTGCACTGTGGCATAGTTGAGAGATTAGAGTCACAGAGAAGGTTAAAACCCTCTCGATTTTCAGTACCATTTATGGTGAGTTGTCTTATGTTGAATTACAAAGTATCATTTTGTAAGTCTTTTAATTCATTGTGGAAAAAAATTTATAACAATGTTTTTTCTTTATGTAGTCTCTGGAGCAACAAACCATGCCCAGGTGAAAAACCAATCGAGGTGCTTCATCAAGCAAGAGAAAAATGATTGATTTACAGGATGCTCTTAAGGGTGGCAAAGGTGACAATGGCCAATGAGTAACCAATGACTTGCATTTTGTATATAGGGCACCATATGGTAGTTTTTTATGTTAGGGCACTTGCTTTCATTTTGTATATTGGGCATGATGTGTCATTTTGTAAAAAATATACAGTTTAGACGATGTTATATATATATATATATATTTCATGGAACATTTTTTGTGAATCTAATCTAAATGGATTTATATAAATCTATTATGAAAAGATAACTCTCAGAAATAGTAAATAGAAACAACTTTGTATCTTTATTCTTCTAAGAACTAATTCCTCATAAAAATATCGCTACAAGGATATTCCTAAAAAACATAGATTTACATTGCTTTATAAAGGGAGAAACCTACATGAATATGAACATGAACAAAATAATCCATGAGTTGAAATCAATGCGCACTTTGGGATTATGGATGGCCTTGGGATAATGAAGATATGATGAGAAGATGAAATGTCAAACTTAAAATCTCCTATAACCTTCAATTTAATATCTCTTAGTATGATAAGTTGAATATTGTTTTTCAATAGTTGGAAGGATAAACTTATACATCGAAATATAGAAGGATCATTTAATGTATCAATGTAGATTTTGATGAGTTTGTAGATTCAATAACTTACATTTAACTAATAGAAACCACAATTTCCTTTACAATATTCAATAAATCCACTTATTATATGAGATGTTTGTTGAAGGCTACAGAAAGATATTTTAGGTTCTAGCAACTATTTCACAAAATTTTGATAGATTTATGAAATTTTGATTAAATGAAATATTTTTTTTCTTAATTTGGTTGAGTATTCAAACAGATTTGGAGTGTATTATTTCACTAATCATTGTAATAATTTATTTAATTTGATTAATTACTTTTTAAATTGTTCAGGAAGTCCATATAAGTAAATGTTTTTTTTTTCTCTAATTGATTATAAATACTTGTGTTACTCATTAGAGAATCTCTTATGGTGAAAAATATTGCTAAGTGCTAAATCCATATGAAATTAATGGTTCTCAAGGACCTAAATTTGATGAAATATTGAAGGACCATCCTAGTTAAGACTCCAAGATTCAATAATAATAATGATGCAGGCTAACATAATCAAAATATAAATAAGAGTGTTGAAACCTCACATTACTCTATCCAAAATGAGGCATGGTTCATTATAATGGAAACCACAACATGCTACAAGGGTTTCTTAATAAAAAATAAACACATAAAATATAAGTGTGCTATAAAGCCTCACATCAAATGAAAATATACATCAAATTCTCCATTAATCTTGCAAAAAGTTTGTACAATGTCACCCAAGAGAAGAGCTCCTAAATCCCCAAATTCTCCACCCTTTACAATGGAGAGAGTGAGACATCTTCTTTATAGAGTGAATATCTTCTCTTATACAATAAAATATTATTGTTTTCTAACTAACTCCATGACAAGTCAAATAAATATTACAATAATGGATTATTTATATCTCTCCTGAATCCATGGTTGACCATGTTACAACATGTGGACATTAGCCTCTCCAAATCAATTCTCCTCTTCCAAAAATAGTCGTAGTATGCACCAAATAATTCTCATGAAGGGGATGGACCACCAAAAAATAAGAATCAAGCCAATTCAAATGCCAAGTGTCCAAATGGAATCTTCCCTCCAAGAATGTGCATGCATGCAACCACTCCACATGTGTGAATTCCAAGGTATCCAACTCCATGGATGAATGTGCAATATGTCAAGTGGATGGAGCATCCACAACAAAGTATGTGATCAATTCCCCAAAATAGAAAGTATATCATCTATCCACGAGTGTTCCTTTCCTTGCTTTCCTAGCCTTTCCTTTCCTTACCTTTGCTTGCCTTGCTTTCCCAACCTTGTCTTTCCTTTTTTTTCCTTTCCTTGTCTTACCTTTCCTTGCATTGCCATATCTTGCCTTTCCTTGTTGTAACTTCCCCCAAACAAACCGAGGGACATTACGGTGTGAAAAAATCGTAAAAACAAAATTCCTATTAACTAATTTAATTATTTTATAACTAACTAATTTCCTGTAGCTTAGAACTACGAATTACAATCGGATTTAATTTCTCACTGTTACCATTATTTAGATGCATATAAAACATGCTAAAATGATCATGAAATGCAACCAACAACTCAAACACAACATCATATAATCAAAATCATACACAAAGTTCATGCACAACAATTATACACTTAAAAATAATACAACAACAAGATAAAACACTTATCCTTTAATAGTAGTTGTGCAACCATCTACTTTGGATGAACGTTCCACCCAATCATAGACTGATTTCTCCAAATATCAACATTCAGTCACCCCCGATATAAGGCTAGTAATCCCAAAAGAGGGTGACCTCTCACAGTCCACTCACATCTCATAAACTCGCAACCCACTGGTATCTTCCTAGAACTATCCCAAATTTTCACCATCTCTCTTCCTCTCGATCTTCCCAACCCAAGGAATGTACCCCTTCATTGAACTTAGTACCTCAAGTGTCCCATTCATTTATCAATGTCTCTCTGGTGTAGGTAGCTAGAAATATCTCAACTGGGAACTCAAGGGAGCTTTCTTCCAGGAAAAACTACAAACAACAACAACAAGCACTTGTTGATTTAGTGCAACTCACATGTGAGTTCACTCTTCAATCCTGAAAACCTCGCTCTTCAGTATTTAGCTCCAATATTCTCCAAATATTCTCAAACTTTCTCTAGAATTTTTCCTTCATGGATGCACCATCTCCAAGCTCTCTTTCTTTCTCTCTACTTGCTCCTCATGCCCAAAAATTAAATTTCTAAAACTGTTGTCCCAACCCATACCAATTTCTCCCTTTGGATTTCTTTCTTAACTCACACACTTCCAAAAGATGATTTTACTCAGCCCCCATGTGCCAAATAATTTTTGGATGTGACTGCTCACACCCACCCTCTTACTTGTATTCAATGATTGGATTTGGGAACACTCTATCATAAATTAGAAGGTTCATATAAAAATAGCAAATTTAGGAAAATTGGTTGAATTAATATACATGGGTAATTCCCCCTTGGACCCCTCTTGGCCATAATCCTATACACTTCCCTCTCTTATGGATTATTTTAGCCCCCATATCTTGTCCATGTCCCCTTATTAGTTGGAATCACATTTTTATTATTAAAACATAGAAATACAACTTGCATATTACATCGCTTGGCCATAGCCACATATTATATTTACATTAACAATTAATTAAACTGGGGATTATAGTGGGGATATTGCACTTGCCTTACCTTTCCATTCCATGTCATGCCTTGCATCGACTTCCCATGCTATTCCTTTCCTTGACATGACACACATTTCCTTTTCTTGACTTTCCATGCCATGTCTTTCCTTGCCTTGCCTTTCCTTGAGATGCCTTTACTTTCCTTGCCATGTCTTGCCTTTCCTTTCCATACCTAGACCTATAACTATACCTATACCTTGCCTAGCCATGACTTTCCTTTCCATGCCTTTCCTTGACATGTATAGCCTTGATTTGCCTTGAATTTCCCTACATTTCCTTGACTTGGCATGTCAGGCCTTACCTTGCCATTCCATGCCTTTCCTTGCCATGCCATGCCTTGCCTTTCCTTTCCTTTCCTTACCTTGTATTTCCTCACCTTTCCTTGCCATTCCATTCCATGCCTTTCCTTTCCATTCCTTTCATTCTCATGTTATTCCTTGCCTTTCCTTTACTTCCCATGCCATGCCTTTCCTTGAAATTCCTTTCCTTCCCTTGTCATGCCTTATATTTCCTTGCCTTTCCTTTCCATACCTACACCTTTCTTTGTCATGCCTTGACTTTCCTTGCATTGCATTTCCATGCCTTTCCTTTCCATGACATGCCATGCCTTGTCTTTCCATTCCATTCCATGTCATTCCTTGCATTGTCTTGCATTTCATTTACTTGTGTTGCATTTCCTTTCCTTTCCTTGAATTTTCATGTCATGCCATTCCATGCCATGGGTTTCCTTGAGATTCCATGCCATGCCTTGCCTTTTCTTTCCATTTCATGCATTTCCATGCGATTCCATGCCATGCCTTTAATTTCCTTACCTTTTCATTCCATGACATTCCTTTCATTGCGATGCCATGCCTTTCCTAGCCTTGTAATTCCTTTCCTTGCCTTTCCATGTCATTCCATGCCATGCCTTGCATTTTGTTGCCTTGGATTACCTTTCCTTTCCATGGAATTCCATGCCAGTTCTTTCCTTTCCATGCCACATCATGCCTTTCCTTTCCTTTCTATGCCATGCCTTTCCTTTCCTTGACTTTCCCTATCATGCCTTTCCTTTCTTTTCCATGCCTTTCATTGCCTTGCCTGTAACGATCCCCCCCAACCAACCTGAGGCAAGGGTATGCCACTCCAGAGAAACCACTCATGATCTGATGTCATTTGGTAGCATTCCCAGCCATCAGGCCAGGCCATGCTACTCTAGGGAACACTTTCGTTCCCATACTATGGAACATACAGTAGCATACCCAATAGTCAACTAAGCAATGCCACCTAAATCTACTCTTTAGATTGCATGCAACTAAAACATATACATACAGCATGCTCATGGAATCTTTACATCTAGACATAAACAAACAATCACTTTCTGTAACATACGAATTTTATATTAAAATAACAGGAATTACTGACATGCATCATTTAAAGGAAATTACCCATAAGCACACAAGCAATCATAGTTACATATATGATAAAATTGTAACATAGGCATGTAAATAACAAAACAACATATCCATATATCATACAATTGGTACTTATCTTATAAACATTGTCACTAACTCCTTACAGACCGTCCACGAACCTCCCAGCCATAGACTACATTGTTCATCACTCTCAACAATGAATCACCCCCGAGCTGGGACTGAACTCCACTGAGGGTAAAAGGATTTCTATCCAGGCTAAGGCTCATGGACAATAAGAAAGAATCTATCTCATGTGCTCACTCAACTAACAACCAACCTCTCATTCCCCACATGCTTGTCCCACCCAAGGAAGTTTTCCCCTTCTCTGCTCAACAATCCCTCGGTTGCCCCACTTCCCTTCCAGAGCTTCAGCAACAGGTCGGACCGGAAGTATCAGAGAACTGTAGCTACAGTTTAGCACCTATGGAAATCAATCCCCAACAATTCTCTCACTCAGATAAATTCTCACGGGACTGACAACCCGCTTCTTCAATCCTGCTCCAAGCTAACCAGGTACACCAATAGAAAAGGATGAGGAAATAGGCTTCAGAAAGGTGAAATGGCTATCTCAAGGATAACCGAATGTATGAGTGAAATGTTCATGGAGTCATTGACTGGATAACTGAGTGTGTTTTGGAATCACTGTGAACTCTTTGTCAAAAGTGAGGGTCAGCCTTTTGGTTCCCCTTCCCTCGTTCATAAGGTATCTCCCTGAAAAAATCCCCCCTTGAGCTAAGTTTCCCCACAATATGAATGCATGTCCCCGACTTCAAACTTGTCATATTGGAAGTTAATTTTTTCCACTTGTCCCCAACTTTAGAACTTAGGATAAACTAATTATCCATACTTTATGTTTTAGGAAATATTAATATAATATTCCCTTGAATTTTGGCCCTCCCTTTCCCTAACTGGTGAAGTTCAGTCCCCCATATCTTTTATCGTGGTTTCTCTGCGCGTAGTAATGTATTTTATATTAATCATGAGTCATGTACAAAGTAGGTGCTCTAGCCTTTAACATCTAGGCACGCTGGCCTAATTCCAAGACATAATCATTTTGGCTTATAATACTGGCTCATTAGCCTATAATGCATATTATATACAGAAAGGTTCGTTGACCTTAATATTGCACGCACTTAGTTACTGCGCATTGTATCCTCTGTCTTTAAGGTTGCGCACACCTTAGTTATTGTGCCCAGTATTAAGAAATGTGCACATTACATCCCTTTACTGCGTAGTATATGCGAACACCATGCCATGAGAGGTGTATTACAAAAATGATGTCTAAACAACTCACTAGATTAAATATACTTGGATTATATTTACATTTGGGTTCAACCGAGGGATATTACAATCCCCTCCCCTTATTTATGCACTGTCCTCAGTGCATCATGTACCCATATACAACAAAATTCTCAAAATTCTTCAAAAATGATGCGGGTATTCTGCCCGCATTGCATCCTCATGCTCCCAAGTAGTGTCTTCAGGTCCATACCAGGTCCATTGGACCTCTACAAGCCCTATGGATTGATTCCGGAGTTGTTTGATTTTTTGATCCAGGATGCGTAGCGGATGCACTTGGAAAGTGCCTTCTTGCTCCACCTGAATAAAATTCCAATCAATAACATGATTAACATCGGGTATATATTTATTTAGAAATGATACATGGAAGACATTATGAACAGACATAGATGCAGGCAATGCAATCATATAAGCAACTGGACCAATCCTCTCTAGGATTTCAAATGGTCCACAAAATCTGGCTGCCAACTTGACACAGCTTCCCAGCTTCAGGGAACTCCTATTAGCTGTTACTTTCAGGAAAACATGATCACCCACTTTGAATTCTTTGTGGATTCCATTTTTATCAGCATAATGTTTCTGTCTGTCTTGGGCAGTTTTCAAATTCTGCTTAATTTTTAACATCTGGTCCTCCATCTCCTTGAGCAACTCTGGCCTGACTATTGTTATATTAGCTGGATTACACCAACTTACTAGAGTATTTCACCTTCTGCCGCAAAGTGCTTCAAATGGGATTATTTTCAATGATGCTTGATACCCATTGTTATAAGCGAATTCTACTAAATGTAGGTAGTCTTCCCATTTTGATGGTGTATCCATCACATACATTCTCAACATATCTTCTATCACTCTATTCACCCTCTCTGTCTATCCATCAGTCTCAGGATGGTAAGTTGTACTAAAGTTCATATTCAGTCTGAATCATTTGAACAATCCTTTCCAGAAATTCGAGGTGAATTTCGGGTCTCTATCAGACACAATCATTTTAGGAATTCCCTGCAATCGTGCCACTTCCTTCATGAAAATATCAGTAACATTTGCTGCTTTGTGAGTATTTTTTAGTGGAATAAAATGGGAATATTTTGTAATCTTGTCCACCACTACCATAATCGAATCATGTAGCTTGATTTTTCTAGGCAATCCCGTAATAAAATCCATTGTCACCACTTCCCACTTCCATTCAAGAATGGGAAAAGGTTGCAGCAATCCTGTTGGGTGCCTATGCTCTGTTTTAACTTTCTGGCATTCCATACATCTAGCGATGTATTCTGCAATTTATCTCATCATACCTGGCCAAAAGTATTGGCTCTTAACCGTTGTTATGATTTTCTGATATCCAAGGTGCCCTGCATAAGGATCATTATGCATCTCATGCAAAATTATATGTTTCAAGTCCTGAACATTTGGTACAAAAATTATGTTCTTGTGCAACAATATTCCATCTACTCCCAACTTATAAATATCCATCTTCCAAAGTATCTTACCCTGTTGTAGCATTGCTACCAATTCTCTGTACTGCAGATCTGTATTTGCAGCCTCTAGAATTTTTCTTTTAACCTCAGTCTGATACATGCTGATGGTTGCAGCACGTAGTTCATGCACCCTCATGCTAAGTGCATCAGCCACTTTATTTTCTTTCCCTTTGATATGATTTATATCAAAGTTATATTCTCTTAGAAATTCTAATCATCTGCTTTGTCTAGCATTTAGATTTGGCTGATCAAATAAATATTTCAACCATTGTGGTCTTTTCTTAGCTCAAACCTCTTTCCCATGAGGTAGTGTTTCCATTTCCTCAGGGCATGAATATGGTTGCCAACTCAAAATCATGAGTGGCATAGTTTCTTTCATTCTCTTTCAACTTCCTTGATTCATAACATATCACAAATCCATTTTGATTGAGGACTCCACCCAGTCCTTCATTACATGCATCTGTGCATACAATGAAATCTTCATTTGGGTCTGCAATCCTTATTATTAGAGCACTTGTCAATAATTGTTTCAAATGTTGGAAGCTCCTTTCACAGTCTGACGTCCACTGAAACTCCATACCTTTCCTTTGCAAGGAAGTGATTGGGTGTGCTATCTTCAAGAATCCTCCAATGAATCTCTTGTAGTAGCCTGCAAGGCCCATGAAATATCTGACCTCTGTCACATTATTTGGTGCTGACCATTCTCTAATGGCTTCTACCTTCTTAGGGTCCACTGCTATCCCATCTTTTGAGATGATATGCCCCAAATAATGAATTTGTTTCTGATAAAATGAGCACTTGTTCAATTTGGCATACAACTGATGTTCCCTTAATACATGCAACACCATTCTCAAATTATGTTCATGCTCTTCCTCTGACTTGGAATATATAAGAATGTCATCCAAAAAGATAATGACAAACTTGTCCAAATACTCTTGGAAAACACCATTCATTAAGCACATGGAAACAACTAGTGCATTTGACAATCCAAATGGTACCACTGTGAACTCATAATGACCATACCTTGTCCTGAAGGCAGTCTTGCTAATATATTCTTCTTTAATTCTTACCTGATGGTATCCTGATCTGAGATCTATCTTTGAAAATATACTTTCATCCTTCAATTGATCAAAGAGGTCAACAATCCTTGGTAGAGGATATTTGTTATTAACAATCACTTTATTCAATTGTTTGAAGTCAATGCACAGTCTTAACGTTCCATCTTTCTTTTTCACAAACAAGACTGGGGCACCCCAAGGTGATACACTTGGGCGTATATACCCCTTCTTCAGAATTTCTTCAAGCTACATTTGCAACTCCTTCAATTCTGGTTTACTCATTCTATAAGGAGTCTTTGATATTGGTGTTGCTCTAGGCATTAAATCTATAGAGAAATCAATGTCTCTCCTTGGGGGTAGTCCTGCTACTTCCTAGAATACATCTTCAAACTCTTTTAGGACTACATAATTCTCCAAATTTGGCACCTTGTCTTCAGGTGTCTCCTCCATATAAGCTGCAAATATTTGACATTCTCTTCTATAACATTTCTTCAGCTGCAATGCTGAAATTT
>ML782912.1:1739353-1749808 GCA_009831015.1 Picea engelmannii
TCTCGATCTCAAATGGTTGTTGCAAGTCTAGTAATGTGAGCACTGGTGCAGAGCAGAGGCGATGTTTCAACTCCCCGAACACCTTCTGTTGAGATTCAGACCAAAAGAATTTTTCTTTAACTCCTCCCTTGGTGACTTGACTCAAGGGCCAAGTGATATGAGAGAATCCCAACACAAACCTGTGGTATAAATTGGCAAGACCTAAAAAGCTGCGGAGATCTGTTAGGGTTTCTGGGGATGGCCAATCCCGAATGACTTGGATCTTTGTTGGATCCACATGCACCCCCCGCTCATCAATAATGTATCTCAGATACTGAACCTGGGTTATGCCAAAAGTGCATTTCTCCAAATTGGCGCACAACTTATGTTGCCGTAGTGTTTGGAGGACCTGTCGGATATGGTGGAGGTGCTCTTCCCAAGTCTTGCTGAAGATCAGAATGTCATCCAAGTACACCACTACAAGTGAGTTGGTGAATGGCCGCAAGATGTCATCCATTAGCCTCATGAAGGTTGCAGGGGAATTCGTCAACCCGAAAGGCATGGCCAACCATTCGAAAAGGCCCTCCTTGGATTTGAATGTAGTCTTCCACACATCAGAGGGTTCGATTGGTACCTGGTGATACCCAGACTTCAAGTCGATCTTACTGAAATATTTTCCCCCCTTGAGTTGGTCCAGAAGGTCATCAATCCGTGGGATCAGGTACCTATTCCGAATAGTGATCTTGTTCAGTGCCCGATAGTCAATGCAGAGTCTCCAAGTCCCATCCTTCTTTTGAACCAATACGATCGGGCTCCCACAGGGTGATGAACTCGGTCGGATGTGACCTTTCTGCAACAACTCCTGAATCTGCCTCTTGATTTCGTCATTCTCCAGGACAGAGCGCCAGTAGATGGGTCCATTGGGCAGTGGTGCATCTGGGGTCAGATCGATGCGGTGCTTGACCTGGCAGTGTAGAGGCCCCCCTATGGGGGAGGTGAATATGTCCTCGTACTCCTCCATGACCTTATCCATTTGTTGTTTTCATGCAGTGGGGCCTTGTATAGAGGTCATGGACACAATCTTCCTCTTTCCCTGAGGGTGGATCATCAGGAAAACAAATTTCCTGGTTTTGGAAATGAGCTTACTGCATTGTTTTGCAGTAACTAAAGAGATGGTGGTAGGCGGTGCTATCTCCAGTATCCTATACAACTTATTTCCCAAAGTGATAATAACAACATGAGGCCTGGACTCATACACAACATGTTTCTTCCACAAGTACGGTTGGCCTAATAATACATCAGAAACATCAAGAGGAGCAATGTCACATAATACCTCATCCGTGAAGGGCTTGATGCTGTAGGGAAGGTGACATTGTCGACTGACGCGGAGGTCCCATCCTTGGTGCAACCATCCGATGGTGTATGGTTGTTGGTGTGATGTGGTCGGCAAGCCCAATCGTTTCATGACCTCTACCGAGATGAGGTTCTTCTGGCTCTCACTGTCGACAATGAACTGCAACGGGGAACCCTTTACCCACATCTTGGAATGGAAGAGACACTCTTCCTCCTCTGGATCTTCTGGTTCCTCCTTCTGGATCTTCGTGGTGGAAATGGTGGCATTGGGCTACGCATCGATAATATGCTTCCCCCTGTCATTTCCCTTGTCAGGTTATGATTCAGAGTCGGAGCATGCATCCAATTCAGAAGCCTTCAACTTGGCTACCAGTGACTGCTTGGCCTGAGACTCACTTGTGTTGTGAGTGGAGCTCTTATGGAACTCACACCACTTCCCCGTGTCCTTTTTTGGCTTCATGGTGTTGTTATTTGCTTATGGATTTGGCGGGTTGTCCTGGGCTTCCCCGCCTTGGCTTGGTACTTTGTTTTGCGGTTTGGGAGTACCTTACCCGTGCTTCTGATTTGTAGACCCAAAGTCTCGCTTCTTCTGTTTGAACTTCTGCTCAATTTTGGCAGCATATCGGTATGCCACACCAAGTGAGGAGATGTCGAGGAACTCCATTTCCTCCTGAATGTATCTGTGCATACAACTGCGGTACTTTAACACCAAATGTTTCTCTGAATATTTGATACCCAACTTTGTGCATAGGGTATGAAACAGATTTGTCATCTCATGCACATCTTGGCCCCTTTGCTGCCGCAATGTAGTCCATTGTATGTATTTGTCCTCATATCTCCCCATGGGATAATATTGTTCCTTGATGGCATCTCGGAAATAATTCCAAGTGGGTGCGGCCAAGAAAAAAGAGGTTTCTCCCTCTCCCTCTTGGTCCGAGTAGGTTTCCCACCAGTCCTTGACATGGGGGGCGGCTTTGAGGAGTGCAAAATAATCTTTTCTCGGTCGGAAAAGTCATGAACCGAGAAATATCCTTCTAACAGATTCAACCATCTATCTATGGCATCTGCATATATTTGGCCGTCAAATATGGGAATGTCAAAGTTTACTTGTACCTTAAAAGGAGTGGCACCTCCATAGTGGCTTCTGGATGTCGATGCACCGCCAGTCGAAATCCGTTGAAGAATCTGGGAAAAGTTCTCCATCATCGCGTTCCTTTGTTTCTTGAGGGCCTCCTCGAGAAACATTTTGATATGATCTCCTACTCCCTCATCTTTCTTTTCTTCCCCCATGGGTGGTCGTCGGGGTTTGCAAGGCTGATCTTGCAAAGGTTCAACCAGATCGAGCCCCAACTCCTTATACCCCGATCTCGTTGGGGACATGCAAAGAAGGATCGAGAATGAGAAGACTCCTCTGATACCACTGATCCGGATTTATGTAGGAACACAATGAAATAAATAAATACACATAAACACATAGATGCAGCGGAAATAAGACTTCATTTCATTAATAACAAATGACTGAAATATGCTTACAGACAGAATGGAAATAAACTAGCTAGGGTGCTGGTAGCTTATCTCTGAGAAGAGATGTGGCCGCTACTCGCATCCGTGAGAAGATGATTACAATGAGTCTCTAAAGGCCCTTTTACAATAAACGGGAATGCTAAAAGTCCTAGACATCCAAAAACCTAACCCTGGGAGATGAAGCGCTAAAAGTCATGTGGCCCCCGTTTGGGTAAGTTGGTGCATCAACTTTCTGGGGTCGTAACTTTTGCATACGATCTTCGTTTTAGGCATATGATAGCTCGTTGGAAAGATATATCTGAGGCCTACCATGATAAATATAAAATAGCATCGTTAGATGCCAATTTTTTGACAGAAACATACCCAAAAAAACATCGTTTAGGGCCTCAAAATGGCCCCGGAAGTTCAGGACCCGAAAAAATTGCTAAAAATAGTAAACTGTGTGAAAACTGAAAAACTGAAAGAAGAAATGGTGGGGGTCCAAGTGGAATAGGTGGGTGGCCACCAATATCCACCTGTATCAAACTTCTAGGAACATTGAATTCATATGAAATGAGAATAGTTAAAGATAAACCCACCTCCAGAGAAGCATCATTTAAGGAAGACACGAATGAGGATTTTGAGTCTGATGAAATTGAAGCAAAATTTGTGAAGAGACTAAAGAAGGGATCAGGCAAATACAAAGGTAAAATACCTTTCAAATGTTTCAACTATGGTAAGATAGGTCACTTTGCAAATAAGTGTCCTCACAAAAGAAAGGATCAGACATGTGATGATGAGGAGAAGCACAAACACAAAAATTTCTTTAAAGAGAATAATTTTAAGAAGAAAAGTCTTTGTGTAAACAATGATGATGATCCTTCAAATGATGAAGACAGTGACTCTTCTATTGAAGATAAACTAAATGACTTCATACTTATGGCCAAAGAGGATTATGATAATAAAATCACATGCAGTGATGATAATGATGAAGAAGTTGTGGTTGATATGGAAGGAGAATTGATCAGTGCACTAGAAGAGATTGATAGACTCAGAATTAAGAACAAAAAGAAAAAAAAAATTGTTGATACAGTTTGAGAAAGACGGTAAATAGCCTGATGAAGACTTTGCCCTGCTAAAAGTGGAATTAGAAGAGTCAAAGAAAATCGAGGACATTCTGAAACAACGGTTATCAGAAAAGAAGGCAAGTTGTAAAGCTCTGGAAGAAGTAGTGAAAACTAGGAAAGAGTTGGAGAAGTTTCAAGCCTTGTATCACCAAAATTTTCCAAGTATTAAAGCCTCAGAAGGATTAACCTCCATTCTAAATCAACAAAGAAACCCAAAGTTGAAATATGGATTGGGGTATGAAGAAGGATCAAGTAGTGATCATCCAAGTAATACAGAACCTATCAAGTTTGTGAAATCCTCAAACATTGACAACAGTCACTCTGCAGAAACAAAGAAAGAAAATCAACCACCAAGAAGGAATGAAAGAAAAATTACCAGAACCGAATCTGTAGATCAGAGAGATTATCAACATGAAAGAAATCAACCTCCTCAAAGAAGACAAACTTTTTCCAGGTGCCAACATTTTTTCTATGGAAATTGTTTCTTTTGTTCTAACTTTGGTCATAAAGCTGTAAATTGTTCTTTAAAATTAAATTATGAGCAATCAAGAAATTCAGAGTATAGATATCTGCCACAACAAAGAATGAGACAACCAAGTAACAAACCACCACAGACTGCAAATCACTTAATGGATGAGAAAAGGACAGGTTAAGAATAACAATCGTTATGATCCTTTAATCAACGAACCAGAATGTTACATCTGTCATAACTATGGACATAAATCTGTTGATTGTTGCTTAAGGAACTATGAACCAGATTTGAATTCCCCTGCTGAAAATGTCAAGGTTTGGAAGAAGAAAGAAAGTGACAAGTGTGGATTAGTGTTGTCAGCTCAAAGACAAATGAACCCTTGGTATATAGACAGTGGATGCTACAAACATATGACAGGAGATAAAGGTAAGTTTCTATCTCTAAGTGAAAGAAAATCAGGAAATGTAACCTTTGGAAATGATGCTCCAGGTAAAATAAAGGGAAAAGGGATGGTGAGTTTAAGTAATGGAAAAGGAAAAGCCCAAGATGTTCTACTTGTATATGGGCTGAAACATAATCTGCTCAGTGTAATTCAAATGTGTGACAGAGGATGTGAAGTGGTGTTCACGTCCAAGGACTGCAAGATAAAGTCTGTAAACTCAGGACAAGTGGTGGCCAAAGGCAAAAGGACAGGAAATAATGTATATGTGCTAAAAGAAGATAGAGAAGAGTGTCATCTAAGCAAACATGATGAAATATGGTTATGGCATAGGAGACTTGGACATCTAAACTTTGACCACTTAATCAAGCTCAAAAATCTCGAGGTAGTAAAAGATCTTCTGAGAATATCAAAGCCCCAAGATTCTATGTGTAAACCCTGCGAAGTAGGAAAGCTAACCAGGACACAGTTTAAGTCCAAGAGCTCTACTTCAACAAAGAAACCACTCCAACTAGTTCATATGGATTTATGTGGACCATCAAGACAGGAAGGCATAGGGAATGAAAACTACTTCATGCTGATTATTAATGATTAGTCCAAAATTACTTGGGTTGCCTTTCTCAAGGAAAAGGATGAAGAATTTGAGAAGTTTAAAAAATTTAAGGCTTTAACTGAGAATCAAGCAGGCAAGAGGTTAAAGGCAGTAAGATCGGACAGAGGAGGAGAATTTATGTCAAGTAATTTCAAGTAATTCTGTGATAAGCATGGGATCCAGAGAGAATACACAATCCCAAGAACTCCACAACAAAATGGAGTAGTTGAGAGACAAAACAGAACAGTGCAGCAAATGGCCAGGTCAATGATGAATGAGAAGAACATTGGTCAAACCTACTGGGTAGAAGAAATACACACAGAAGTCCATGTTATTAACAAATCCCACCTTAGACCACAAAGTGACAAGACACCTTATGAACTGTGGTATGGGAGACCTGCTTCAATCAAACACTTCAAAGTCTTTGGGAGTAAATGTTACATAAAGAATAATGATGAGAACCTTGGCAAACATGATGACAGGGTTGATGAAGGTATCTTCTTAGGGTATGCTACAAACAGTAAAGGATACAGATGCTATAATAAGAGGCTGCATAAAATGGTTGATTGTATTGACATAAAAGTTGATGAAGGAATCCCATCAAGAGAAGTGTACAATAATGATTCTTCTACAGAGGACACAGCTAAAGATGAATATGAACAAGTCCAAGAATCAGAAAATGAAGACTCTAAATCAGATGAAGACACAAATACTCAGACAGAGTCAAATCACAAGACAACTTCAAATTCCTCCTCCAGAATCACTCAAAAGAATCATCGTGCAAGTCAGATAATTGGTGAAAAAGACAAAGGTGTACAAACCAGGAGAAAGATAATCAAAAACATTGAACAATCACATATAGCTTTCATATCCATGCTAGAACCCAAGGATTTTAATGAAGCTAGCAAAGATGACCATTGGGTTAAAGAAATGAATGATGAACTTGATCAGATTGAGAAAAACAATACGTGGGAGATGGTTCATAGACCTGAAGGTAAAAATATCATTGGCTCCAAATGGATCTTTAAGAGTAAGTTGAATGAGCAGGGACAAGTTGTTAGGAATGAAGCAAGATTGGTCTGTAAAGGCTATGCTCAAATAGAAAGACTGGATTTTGATGAAACATTTGCACTCGTAGCAAGATTAGAAGCTATCAGAATATTTCTTTCCTATGCTTATCATAAAAGGTTTAAAGTCTATCAAATGGATGTCAAGTCTTCTTTTCTAAATGGAGATTTAAATGAAGAAGTCTAAATGGAACAACCAGAGGGTTTCGAACTATCTGATAACCCTGACTTAGTATGCAAGCTGAAGAAAGATTTATATGGGTTAAAACAAGCCCCTTGTGCCTGGTATCACAGACTGGATACGTATCTCAAAGACAAAGGGTTCAAGAGAGGAACAATTGACAACAATCTATATATCAAAACAGAGGATAATGATTTTCTCATAGTGTTGGTCTATGTAGATGACATCATATTCAGATGTAATAAGGATTCATTGGTACAATGGTTTGCTTCTTCCATGGAGTCTGAGTTTGAAATGTCTATGATAGGTGAACTATCATTTTTTCTTGGTCTGCAAATTACTCAGAGGTCTAAAGGGATGTTCATTTCTCAAGAAAAATATCTAAGAGAAATGTTGAAAAGGTTTCAAATGGAATATTCTAAACCTGTGGGCACACCTATGGTTACTGGATGCAAATTAATAAAGGATGATGACTCACTTGATGTTGATCAAAGTTCATATAGGTCAATGATAGGCAGCCTGCTGTACATCATAGCATCTCGCCCAGACATAATGCATGTTTTTGGAATGGTAGGAAGATATCAGTCTGCACCTAAACAGAGTCATTTGCTAGCTGTCAAAAGGATATTCAGATATTTGAAAGAAACAATGAACTATGGCCTATGGTATCCTAAGAATCAAATTTTTTAATTATCAGTCTACTCAGATGTTGATTGGGCTAACTGCATGGATGAAAGGAAAAGCACGAGTGGAGGTGCATTCTTCTTAGGAGATTCCCTAGTAGCATGGTTGAGTAAAAAACAAGGTTCCATTTCTTTATCAACTACAGAGGCAGAGTACATTGCTGCTACTACCTGTTACACTCAGGTATTATGGATGATTCAGACACTTGCAGACTTGGAGGTAAAATACGCTGCACCAGTCCCAATTCATTGTGATAACGCTAGTGCCATCAGTGTGTCCAAGAATCCTGTATTCCACTCCAAGACCAAGCATATTCCCATAAAATACCATTTTCTAAGAGAACAGGTCACCAATCAGATTGTTCAGCTCTATTACATTCCAACCACAGAACAAATAGCAGACATCTTTACTAAACCCCTAGCCAAGACACCATTTGAATATCTTCAACAGAAGCTGGGTGTCATCCCGTCTCACACCTAAGAGAGTCCATCTTGTTAGGGGGAGTTTGTATTGATTGAATATCTGATACCTCCAAAAAATAATGCAACAGCTTAGGGGAAGCATGTTTTCTTTGACATTGATGTCAAAGGGGGAGAAAAGAACAAGTTTGAGTGCATTTGTTGCCACCAATGCCAAAGGGGGAGATTGTTGTCATGTTTTACAGGCAACGTATGCTTGTCATTGATGTCAAGTACAATAATGATGATGGCTTGAGTGCAGGTATAATGTGCTAGGCGGGCACCAGAAGTATTTTGGGAAGACGCAACAGAGAAAGCTCGTGAAGACCAGAAGAGATAGTCCAAAGGTGCACACAGAGTGCAGAGTATGTGTGTTTGTCATTGATGGAAAAGATCATGACCAATAGCACAACGATGATCGCATGGCAAGATCAGAAGCTAAATTTCATTTCAGGTATTAGAAACAAAGACTCCATTTTGGAGTTCCGGATATCGGGAGTTGGAGGAGTTAAGAGTCGAGACTCTTCATCACAGGAGTCCCGAAGTGCTGAAATGCGAAACGATGAAAATCTCAAAACAGGCACATCAACTGGAGTTTAGGATACCGGGATTTGGAGGACTCAAGAGTCAAGACTTTTCATCACAGGAGTTTCGAAGTGATGAAATGAGAAACGCCGAAAATCCTGAAACAGGCACATCAAACGGATTTTTGGATACCGAGAGTTGGAGGAGTCAAGAGTCGAGACTCTTCATCATAGGAGTCTCGAAGTGCCGAAATGTGAAACGCTAAAAATCCTGAAACAGACACATCGACCGGAGTTTCAGATACTGGGAGTTGGAGTAGTCAAGAGTCAAGACTCTTCATCATAGGAGTCTCAAAGTGTCAAAATGCGAAATTGTGAAAGCGTTGTATGGATAAGCGCTTGGTCACCACTGATGGTCACATCATCGAGGAGTTGTAGAGAAGATATCCAAGAGACAAGCTCCATTTTTTAGGTTGGGACATGGAGAGTTGAGATGACTCATCACAGAATCCCTGAAATGTGAAATGTGAAATACGTGTTCAGAATTGGCCCCTGGTCATAACCTATGGTCACATCGACGAAGGCTCAAGGGAGGAGGTAGCATGAAGATAATCTCCATTTCAGAGATCATGACTTGGAGAGGCAAGATGCCTCACCAAAAGAATGTCTAAATGTCTAAATGTTGAATTGCGAAATGGAGAAATAAGCGCGAGACCCATCATTTATGATCCAACAGTGCATGTTATTCAGGAATATGATCGAAGGGATGTTATTTCTCTTCTCAGTTAATTGATCAGTGGTGATTTAGTTGTTGATGCGGTTTTTGGAGGTTTACAGTGTAACTGTTAGAAACGACTGATTGTTTTTTCCAAAGGACTGGAAGAGACTTTAGGGCGATCGCCAGAGAAGATGAAGAGTCTCAAGGCATCTGCCAGTGGAATGAGGACTGTTCAGGAGGTGATTGATAGATGGAAGAGCATTGAAGCCTGTAACTACAAAAGAGAGGATGAGCTCGACTGTGATAGAGAAGATGAAGAGTCTCGACTGGTAGACAGGCTAAGGAATCTCAGCATAACACCCAGTGATGATGGACACATGGGTTTAATAGCCTGAGAAGTTGAAGAGTTGTAACGATGATCAGGCAAAGAACTTGACATGAAGAGAATGTAGAAGCATTGCACATATGGTATGCACAAGGTGCACAGAGACTATAATAATGCAGAACAAAGAAGAGATGAGGGGTGTTGTAGAGAGGAATCACACACAGGGAAATGGATGTTGTGGGCAGGAGATGAAATACACATAAGAGGTGTAATTCAGAGAATCAAAATAATATGCAGAGAATAAAGCGCAATAGAAGTAAAGAAAAAATATCCATAGCTGAGACAGTAAAAGAAGGTTGAGGTGCACTTGTAGAGAAGAGCAGAAGATTAGAAAGAGCAAGAAGATGCAGGCAGAGAGACACTGATACAGGAGAGCAAAGGAGTGTAGCAGAACAATGATGAGACTAGTAAGCCATTGATGAACATTATATCACTGTAACAAGTTTCAGTAGCAAAGATTTATATTTCAAGGTGGTAGGGAGGTGTTAGGGAGGACTGTTGTCCTCAAAGTTTCAAGTGGGTGCTTGAACATAGGGAGTTGTAGCTTCCATCTGGTTGCAGCCAGAGAAACCAGGGTGGCAGGGTGGTGCAAGGGAGAACTGTTGTTCTCTTTTATACAAGTTGGTGCCTGTGTGACTGGAAGTTGGTTCTTCCATCCAGTTGGTGCTGGAACACTTAGGGAGTTGTTACTTCCTAGAAACCAGGGAGTTGGTGCTTCCTTCTAGTGGGTGCTAGAGAAACCGGGGAGTTGGTGCTTCCTTCTAGTGTGTGCTAAAGAAACCAGGGAGTTGGTGCTTCCTTCTAGTAGGTGTTATAGAAAACAAAGAGTTGGTTCTCTCAACAGGTTGCAGCTTGCAAAACAGAGGTTGTAGCCTCATTATGAGTTGGTGCTCATAAGTATGATAATGTACAGAATGTAAAGATTACTTATCATATAAAGAAGAAGAGGTTTTTACCCTTTATGGGTTTCCTC
>ML782912.1:1756518-1769849 GCA_009831015.1 Picea engelmannii
CGAGCCATAGATTATGAAACTTTGACTGTTTTCCCTTCAATTCATTTTCTCTATCCCATTTTAGGACTAAATATCCTACTTCATAGTTCTTCTCTCTGGCCTTATGCTTGTCAAACCATCTCTTAACTATCTGTTGATGAGCGATGAAATTTGACTTTGATTTCTCCCTTTCTTCTTCCAGCATGAGGAGGGTATCAATTCTCTGTTGAATAATCGATGAGGGTTGTCCTCTGCATCCCTGAGTAAGCTGAAGAGATGGAAGATATATATTGTTTGGGAGAATGGCTTCTTGTTTGTATACCAAAAAGTATGGGGAGTTTCCTATAGCTTCCTTGGGTATTACTCTATTGGCCCATAAGGCATTTTGAAGCGAACTATGCCAATTCCTCTGATTGTCTGCAACTGTTTTCTTCAAGATCCTCACTAATTTCTTATTGGTTGATTATGCCACTCCATTCCCCTATGGATAGTAATTTGTAGAGTATCTAATTATGATTCATTTGTCTAGTGATAAATCTATTAATAGGGTGGAAGAAAATTAAGTGGCATTATAAAAAACAAGAACATAAAGCATACTGAACCTTGTGATCAGTTGTTGTTCTATGAATTGGATTACCACCTTTTCATTTACATGAGTCAGAGGGATGGCCTCTGCCCATTTCGTGAAATATTCCATAGATTTTAGTATGTATCTATGTTGTTTTGAAGAAATCAAGGTAATATCCCCTATGACATCTAACCCCCATTTCTCGAATGGTTTGGATATGGCCACTAGTTGGAGTGGGACAACTGCTCTTTTTTCCCTCCTCCCACTTATTTGACAAGTTTTGTAATTTCTAGCGTATGTATGAGCATCTCTAAACAACGTAGGCTAGTAATAGTAGACTCTAAGTATATTATCAGTGGTGGTATTCCCTGCGAAGTGTCCACCCGCAAGACCATCATGGATCTCCTTCAGAACTTTGTCTACATTTTCACATTCAATACATCTCAAAAGTACCTCATCATAATTTACACGGAAGAGAACCGAATTTATGAGGCGATATTGTGTCGATTTTAGTCTGAGAACTCTCCTTTCCTTAGGGCTTAGGTTTTCTTGGCAAGTCCCATGATGCAGGAGATAAATTAGTTTTCCATACCAAGACTCCTTCACCGGGGTAACATATAAAGCTTCACTACACCATAACGCCAATTCATTCTCCCACCCAGAGTCTTCATTTACTCAGTCTTGGGCTTCAACGATCAGTTTACACAATCCTTGTCCCTTAACCAGTTTGATAGGTTTTATATCTAGATCAAATTCTTGGAAAACTTCCATCTAATTTCCTCTTCTTTCCCCTATCTCCTGTTGAGTGAATAAGGATCAGACTACACAATGAGTCACAATGACTTTGGTGTGATTTTTTAGGATGTAATATCTGAAATGTTTTACTTCTTTGTATACTACATAAGCCTGTTTGTCTATAGAATGGTAATTCAATTCGACCCCTTGGAGATTAGTGCTCATAAATGAGACTGGGGCCTCATTGTTTTCTTCATCCTTTTGAGTCAATACTGCAACTAAATATTGGTCGGAGGAAAAACTATAGAGAAAACAATCTTTTCTAAAGTCGGGACTTCACAATATTGGAGCTTAAGATATTGTAATCTTGATATTATTGAAACATTTTTTCCGCTCGTCATCCAACTTAAAATGAACATCGTTGTGAGTAATTTTTTGTAAGGGTTTGATAGTTTCAGCGAAATCGAGGGTGAACTTTCTCATAAGATTGATTTTCCCAAAGAAGGATTGCATAGCCTTTTTGTTGTGGGGTAAGGGAAGCTGAGCTATTTCATTAATTCATTATGGGTCTATGAAAATTCCTGCTTGAGATATAATTTGACCTAGTAATTTCCCTTCCTCGACGCCAAAGATAGTTTTCTTGTGGTTTAAAGATATACCATATTTCCTACACCTTGAAAAAATATGGGTTAGATGTTGAATGTGATCTTCTCTATTCTTTGAATACACAGTCACGTCGTCCAAATAGAATACTACACATTTGTTGATCAATGCATGAAAATATATGTCCATGGCCCTCTGGAAGGTTTCCCTTGCATTAATTAACTGAAAGGGAATGCGTTTATAAGAAAAATTTCCCCACTTGGTTCGCAAGGTGGTTTTCAATAGGTCCTCTTTTGAGAATAGAACCTGGTTGTAGCCTGGAAAGCCATGTAGCAAGGAGAAAATATGAGAACTAGACACAGTCTGGAAGAGTTGTTCCATCGATGGTACTGGTTAGTTATCTTTTTCTAATGCTCTATTGAGGTTTCTGAAATCCACACACAGGCGGATTTCCCCAGACTTTTTTCTGAAAGGAACCAAATTTACTACCCACGCAGAGTGTCTAACCTAAAAGATAATTTTAGCATCTAGTAATTTCTTTAACTCTTACAACATGAGGGGTTCTAGAGATGGGTGTAACTTCCATAGATTTTGTTGGAAGGGTTTTACTGTGGATTTTAATGGGATTGTGTGTTGAATAATACGAGTGTCATAATTTTTCATATCTTGATAGGACCATGCAAAAACATCTTTAGAAACTGTCTTTCCTAGATTTATATTCTTAGGGTTTTCCGGGATTCACATATTTATAGTATCGTACATGGGACATAAGATCCATGTCTTTGTGTTTGTTGACCCTTTAAATCTTTCCCTTAAGTCAAATAGGATCTCCAAATTGGCTACCCCTTATGGTATCATGCGAAGCTTTGGCTTTTTACTAAAGTGATTTGTTTCAACTCTTTGTTTATGGGAATCAATTTCTATTAATTTCTCTTGGAATACTTCATCGTCAATAGTGAGGTCTTTAAAATTTTCCTGATTGGTCATGAATTTTATAATTTTCATCTCCTTCAAATACCTTCCAATTAGAAATATTGTTGGGTACTGATGGTTTGTAGAGTAGTTCCACATTGAACTTGGAGGCTTCGTAGTCTTCCAAAGGAGATAGCCTTGAGGCAACAGTGGCTAGGGAATAAAAAAGAGTACTATTTTTCCTGGGAATTGTTGTAATATTGAAAGCCTCAAAATGTTCTATTAGCCTATGCACTTCATGTTGATAATTCCTTAGGTGGGGAGATTTTCAATGTATAGTATTCTTTACTTGCCTATCGATAATTTCAGAGTCCCCAAATTTTTTTAGTTCTTTAATGTTTAAGTCTATGGATTTCTTTAGTCATTACACTAAATATTCATACTCGATAGTATTATTAGTGCATTCAAATTCTAGTATGCAGGATTGGAAATTTCCTTTCCCCTTTGGGTCAATGAGGATGCATCCTACTCCCAACCCTTCTTGTGATTTATACCCATTAAAGTACATGGTCCAAACTTGTGAGTGAAAATCATCATCTTCTCCATGATTACTAACTTCTTCCCCTCCACCTACTTTGTCTATGGTTTCTAGTAGATTTTCTTGATAGAAGAGGCTTTATTCTACCACTACCAGTAGATTTACCTGAAAATTCATTTCGAAATTTTGAGTAAGAGGCACATTAGATGAGAGAGGGGGGAAATTATCGAAATCAAAATCGCAGGAGTAGTTTCCTAGCACGGGGAAATCTGTCGACGAGGATTCATTGAAGGATTATAAATCAATGAAAATATGTTTGAGATACCTTTACCAATCGATGATAATCATGTTTGTGTGTCCCTTTAATGAAAACAAGAGGTGAGCCCAGTCTGTGCTAAAGTATCCATTCAAATTATCGGACGAATCTTGACTAAGTAGAAGCCCATAAGCTTCTAGTATATCCACTACAATGATGTCAATCACTTGAACAAATTTTGGGTGTGTAGCCATTCTGATCATGACATCCTTGAGTTCTCCAATAACTTTTACATGAGTTATGTCTAGTTCTATAACGTGTTTATCACTTTTGAGCGAGACTGCATTTAATTTCTTGCAGATAGATAATGGCATGACATTATAGGATGCTAATGAGTCAACTAAAAAATTATGGAGGTTTATGTTGAAGACTTCAAACATTACAAGGAAAGGTGGGAAAAATGGCTTTCCTTTTTTATCTGCAGAGAAAGCATTCACATTCGGTTTATTCTTTAGTTTTGTGGGAGATGGGGTTTCCCCCTAGTCAGTGCTTGTTATAGGTATTTCTACTGGCTTTAAGGCTTGTAACAAAAAGTCCTTTTGTTGGGGAATTCTACACATGTCCATGAACGATACATTTGCCTTCAATATTTTTAAATATTCTACTATGTTGTAGTCTATCTTGGGTGATTCTTGTGTATGGATATTTATAGGATTTATTTGGGAGGAAAAAGGTTCTTTCAGGTGATCAACTATTTGTTTTCCTATAGAGGTTTGGACAATGGTAAGGTCATTTGAGACCGACTGACCCTTCCTTCAGGTTTGTACAGCCAAAACCTCAGCAGGTGCTTCTTCAACCTCAAATATATCATCGGAAGGCATTGACAAGTCAGGATACCACAAAAACATGGTTGTTTCTTTCGGAAAGTCAACTTCCTCCTGAACTGCAATATTTACTGCTGAGCCGCTTGATTGTTCGGTAAAGGAAACTTCGTCTAGGAACCGATTGGCCATCAAATTCATGGCATGCACCCATTTTGGACACTCTCTTTTAGAATGTTTCTCTTGATGATACTTACAAAAAGAGTCGAATGCTACATTACCCAGGTCGATGTTTAAATTGGATGGGGGAGGCTCAATTTCTTTGAACGGTGGGTTTCTCTTAAAAAATGGTTTATAAGGCCTTTGGCCTTGGTTTCCTTCCTCTTCACTTCTTTTCATGTCTACGATTTCACTTGACAATTTCTTTATCATCCATTGTAGGCCTTCTATGTCTCCAATTCCCTTTTTGGGACCTTGTTCTGTTTGTTTTCCCAAGGGTCTGGTCAACAAGAGTCCTCTCCTAAGTGGAGGTTGAGCTTCCTTCTTAACTAGTGAGACCTGGCCCTCTTTACATCCCTTCATTTGGAATTCAATTGTTTTGGCTTCCTCAAAATTTTCATCTAGGGTATGTTTGGAAACCCTTTTTAAAAACATGGAAATAGAAGCAGGGAGAGCATTAGCATATACCTCAATTTGAAGCTCTTGAGTGGGTTTAGCTTCAAGTTGAAATTTGTTTAGGATAGTGATAAATAGTTGATTGAAGTCTTTAACCTTTTCTTTTGAACTCATGGTGGCGGCGAACAATTCAGCCATTAAATCATCTGTAGTGGTTTCTTACGCAAATTTTTCTAAAACCTCCTTTTGAAACTTCGTCCAACTAGTTATGCACCTTACAGGAAATTTAAAATACCACGTGGAGGCTAAATTCTCAAAGGTATAGGGAAAAATACTACATACTATGTCTTCATGCTGGATATTCATCAGTCTAATAGCTAGTATGAACTTTTTGAAATGGTATTCAGGCAATCTAGAGGTTTCAGGGTCAAACTTGGGGAGTAACTTTTCTGGATGTCGAGGGAGGTTATGTACCCATCCGGGGATTTCTAGAGAATATTTTTCCAACCAAGGTTGATTATTTTGAGGTGGCTTTCCACTTTCCTCATTATGATCATTTTTATCCTCCATGTCATCTGACTTTGAAGCTAAGTGATCCAAGTTAATCCCTTCCTCGTTAGATTCAAAATCGTCGAGCTCAGAGTAGTTACATGTTGGTGTTTCGGGGATCAAATTAAGGGGATGCTCGATCTTGGTGAGGGAAAAATCTCTCAGGTCTTCTAATGTGTGAAAACAAACCTAGTCGGAGGTGTCGACCACTGGTCTACTTACTTGTTTTCTATGAGAAATTAATAAAGCTAAGGGTAATGATCCAATTTTTTGGGCATAAGATCTTATGATTCTTCTAAATTGGATCAACTCCTCATGGGGAAGAGCATAACGTATTTCAGGGAATAAATTTTATTCCTCTTTCTGGGGTGAGTTACTTGTTTCAGGAGTACTCAGTGTATGTGGTCTCTCTTGAGAATGACTAGCCATGCATGTGGGTTGTTTTGAATATGTAGGCTATGAGAAATATTATATCAGAAATATTATTAGAAATCCATTCACGACCCTCCTTCTAGCGCAAATTCTGTTGAGGGGTCCTAAATCCCTTTCACTCGACAATAGGAACCATACCCACCTAGAAGGCCCAATTAGACAGTGTAGCATTTTATGGTGGAATGGTTCCTCAGATATTTAGATATGGCCAATTTATCGATGGGATTTACATAGTGATTGACAGGATATCTTCTTATGAAATTTCCTCCTTTAGTTCAAACATTCTTTTTTTGTCTTTTCTTTTAATAGATGGGTCTAATAAAAAGATGTTTGCTAGTATAAACTAGCTAGTAAAGGGGGTTCTTAACTAATGAAGAAGCTTGATCTTGGGATAATCCGTGTGCTCAAGCATGCAGACAAAGATATTCACACCTGTGACAAGCCTAGTACTAATACATTAACTTGTTGGTATTCCAATTATTGACTAAGATACAATTATAGAAAGAAAAAATGCATGTAATAAGATGATGGCAAGAAAAATAGTTTCCTTAGCTCTACCATTAATCACACATTAACACAACAATTTTCTTTCATCATTAGAGACAAGAACTACAAAAAATATTGAAACAACTAACTTATCAATAGATTCAGAAACTCTTGCTCATTACAACGTCCATTAATGAAATAAATTTGGAAGTAATTCCTCCTCAATCCAATCACACAACGCCTTTGATGAAAAACAAAAATTTGTCTCCAGTACTAAACATGACTTCTCAATTAAGGTACTTCATAAATAGTTCTTTACAATTCCAAAAATGAGGGTCTTTCCCAAAACCATCCACCCTTGCTAAAAGGTCAATCCTCTTATTTATAATGAATCATTAACTAAATATAGCTATTACAAGTGCAAGCTAAGTAAAACAAAATATTGCCACATGGCACTTTCAACTCTCTATTGTCTAAGAATCATCAAATATTTTTACTGAAGTGGATGACTCTTGTCATATTCCAACCATTTGAAGAAGAGCTCTTCACATGTGTTGGCATATGGGAACCTGTGCTGGTCCATCGGGGCTGAAAGAATTTCTTTCACTTCTACTGCCCATTCTTTGTACTTGATTATTTTAACACTCAACCGCTGCAGAATTGCGCGAGCTCTCATAAGATGCTCCATGAACTATTTTACTTGACCTGGTGCCATGCTTGCCACTTTTTCTATTTCTATTGTCCACACCAAGTCTTTTTCTGGATGTTGCTTGACTATGTCATGTAGCTATAAAAAGTCTCCAGGTGAGCCAAATTATGGGATGTCGATGCCTTTCATATCTCGATTAATATTGTCCCATCTCTTTTTGCACTTTGTACACTTCTCGTGAATCTCTCGTTGAGGTTCCTGGGCCATTTTTACCCGGTATTTGGTTTCTTTCCTGATCCGATTGATGTTGTTATCCCTTAGAGCCCGAATACCATGCTCTGTGACATCTCAACCCTTTTGAACTGTGTTGATGTAACTGATCCTTTCCACTGCTTAGTGAAATTTTTCATACCACCTTTCCATGTCCTTGTAGGTTTCTAGTGCCATAAGGGTGTCTTCTTGGAAATTGGCTATAACTGTCGTGAAAAGGTGTCAATCATTTGTGAATTTGGCATAAGAATCTTGGAACTCACTTCTCAAAAACACTGTAGCCTGTGTAGATTCCTTATATATTTTTTCCAAATGGCGTAGAAGCTCCAACTCCTTAAGTGCAAAAACCAGCTACTTTTCATCCCTCCTTTCTCTATTGAGTGTGGCATCCATGATGAACATCTTTGCTCTGATAATCTCAGACATCTGTGCATGTTTTGTGCTGAGAAACTTCTCCTCTGTAGTGATGAGAATCGAGTTATCCAATGTAAGCCTCCTCTTCTTAGTGTTTTTCTTCATGATGTCTTTTCTCTTCCTGTCATAGGTGATCACTTGTATGTCGGTGACCTTATCATCAGGTTCATGGATTTTTTTTTCTCCCCAGGTTAGAGCATTTCCCAGGCTCCCGGTTGTGTGTATATATTCTAGGATGGGTTCCTGAACTTCTTCCATATATCCTGATGGCTTGACCTTCATATGTTTCTCATCGAATGGTGAGGTATATTCCAAAACTAAAGAACCAAGGGTAAGTTCGGTACTTACTTGATAATTGGTTGTCGAATTCAGGTTCCAACTTGAATCTGTGTACCCCACATGGAAACCATAGGGTATGAAATCCCTCTTCTTGTCCTTGACTAGCATGGCGTTATAGCCCTACAGTATAGTTTGATAGAATATTTCTCCCACAATGAGCCAGTTTGGGACGTGAGAAGGGAGTATATGAAGTTCTCTGGTGGCCCTGCACACCCTGATATAGGTTTTGTATTCATATAAACACCAGTGTCCTATCTTCGCTACCATTTTCTTGGCTGGTGCGGATAGTGTTGGACAATCCTTTTTAAATATAATAAATGAATACGGGTGATGAATTCATTGCAAACGAGTGCATAGGATTTTTTGTACCTATTCTCCCAAAGTATGATGAAATAAATGTGAACAAGGTGCTACAGAACATGCCATCTTAAATTCATGTCGATGAAGACATTTCTCACACAGATTACATCGAGTAGGTACGAGGCCATGTGGAAAGCAAGTGCTTCCCCTTCTTTTGGTGTCTGATCCTGTTGTACACAGATGCTCAATTGTTTGGAAATTATTTCTCCTCAGTTGAAGCTACTTCTGTATATCACCACTGTGTATTCCAAGGGCATCCATTCTTCCAAAAACTTGGAGCAGTCCTTCTCTCCACATAGTCAGTAGATGAGATCCATCAAGTATATGTATGGATCCCTCAGGTTAATTTTCCCATACCATCCATTGCTCCAGTTTGTAAAAAAAAATTCCTCCTTCCACCATGTGTTACACATGATTTTGGTCACTCTGGTGATGTCTCTACAAGTGATGTATTCAGGCTCCCACAAGGACTTTTTGCCTGAGAAAAGTGACTGATGTCTTCTTCCAAAAAACACATTTTTAAGATGAGTTCGCAGGATGCCTATGTTACAGGGTGAAAAAATCCCTCATTATCATAGGCCACCCACACTTAGGGTGCGAAATGTTCGTAGTCTGCTCTATAAGTAGGGCGTGAACATGTTTTTAATCTTGAAGAAGAGAAGAGGTCACGAAGGTTCTAGAAGGGAATCTTCTAGAAAATGAGTTTCCATTCGCATGGTTGGCATCCTACCGACTTCTCAGATTTGGTGGGATCATCCTCATCCATGTAACCATCCCTCCTTCTCCTATATATTGATAGGTCTCTCATGGAAATGGTTAAGCAAGATTGAATGAAGAATTGGTGAAAGAATTGTGTGAAGGAATCTGCTTGGACAGAATCTTGAAGACTTTATTTGGTCTATCAAGTTGTATTGGATCTTCTTCATGCAAATACAGAGCAAGTGTATATGTTAGAACCAAGGGTCACTGAAAGAAAGCTTGTGACATAAAGGCAATCCAGTTGTATCTTCTACTTTCATTTAATATAATACAGTGACATGTCCCTTTCCCATAAAATCACACGTATTTTATTGCATAACTCCTTGATCATATGCATAGGTTGACATTGAATATACTTTTCTATCTTCACTTTGGTTGGTTTGTGTTGTCTTGGACCTAATTTCACAAGAGCACCGGAGCGAAGCGGGAAAAATAGAGACCTAAGGAAGCGATATAAAGGTATGTCACTCATTCCTTCTTAGTAGTAGAATCAATGATTGCAACTTAGGGAAAGAGTCATGTCATGTCCTATTTTGTTCTTGATCCAGGTGGATCTAGGGAGATCTGTTACTGTCCGCACCTACCGATTTATCCGATAACAAAATTGGAAACTCCACTGGGGATACAACCCATTTTGGTGTTTTTTCTTGGTCATTTTCTCTTGACCTACCCTTTTTCATTCCCAATCAATCTCTGAGTCTTGAGGAGATCCTCACAGACTCCCTGGATCCAAAAGTTCCCTCAAAAGTTCTGCCTTTTTTCCAAAATTTGCTTGATTACAGACCTTCTTGCACTACATCTTTCTATAGCCTACGAGAATAACTAAGGTTTGCACCCGAGTGTTCAGTTCAGTGCAAAATTCTCGCACCCTTCCTTTTTCTAGCCTGCGAGAATCCTTAATTCTTGCACTGTACTCCACTGTCAGACTGCGAACTCACTTATGAAAATTTTGGATTAAGTCTTTTGTGTCTTCAGATTCCCAGATTGGTTGGTGTGTCTGGAAATAAATTCTTTGGTCAGTGATTGAATGTTTCTTGACTTCAAATCTCATGAATGATTAGTTTCTAGAAATTGAAAGCTCTTCTTGTTCATTTTTCTCAATTTTTACCTCTTGACCTTTTCGTAACAAGGGTACAATATTTGATTATGAAATCCGAGTGCTTGTTTGGTAGGGAGCCTTTGATTGGATTAAAAGTTGATATTAATTGTCCTTTCAATTGCTTTTTACTTGGAAAATTGTTACCCATGTGCATTTGAATAGATTGGTCTTGTCAGTTTGTTATTTTTGTCTTCATTGAAAGATCGATTTGGGTGTTTGTTGTGTATTTCTTTTTCGTTGGTTTCTTACTTTTTCTTAGTTCCATCCTTGTTGCTTGGTTTCTAATAAAAATTAAAGACAGTTTCTTTTTTTAAGCAACTTTTTATTCGAAAATATTGGCATTCAAGTATTGAAAGAGAACGAATAAGGAATTTGCATTGTTCATGTTTGTTTGATATTACATTTCAGAGAAGATCATACATTGTAGTGCACATTGTTCCATAAAACTCCTCTTTCCCTCCTGTAAATAGGATTCATCGAACAAAAATTTGTATCATTCATTCCTATTTATTCATTATTGGGTTAGAGTCTCACACAACATCGGTTTCATTTCCATCTCCTTTTGAGTAACAACAACCTTTAATAATATTGTGCAATTTTAAAATTCAGCTAGTAACTTTTTCTAGGGCTCTTTTACACCAACATTAGCTAGGATAGAGCTTTGGAATAGGTAGTGAGACACAATTTGGCAAGACCTAATATTGGCTCATTACCCCTTAATTGGGGCATATTATATTAGTAATGTTATTTAATTTATGTCGGATTTAGGCCATTAGTTGTAATTATACCTCCTAGTCTCCTATATATACCAAGGAGACATTTTCATTTTGAATCATCTTGTACTTGAACATTTAAGTGGGGTAAAAGGAGGTTGCCCCCTAAAAGAGGCTTATTATCTAAAATTATCTCTTTTTCAAGGCATTGAATACTTTTTCTGAGGATTTTCTATGCTATATTGATATTTGGTTCTTAACATATGGTATCATAGCTCAAGGTCTTGGGGTTTCGCTGCTACATCTGAGACACCTTGGAATTTTCAATATAATTGTTTTTCTACAATGTTTCAGAAGGAAATTCTTGGAGGATATTTAGTAGACAGATTGAGTTACGTTGGGTTAAAAATTCAGCTCCTGAGGCCTTATACGTTTAGAGATACAGACTGTTCAAGATAGGGTTCTGGAATCATCCTGAACTGAGTCATTGTGGAATTTTCGCTATAAACAATTTTATGTAACGTTTTAGACCCTGAACTCTGG
The DNA here is from genome assembly GCA_009831015.1 of Picea engelmannii. Lineage (NCBI taxonomy): Eukaryota > Viridiplantae > Streptophyta > Pinopsida > Pinales > Pinaceae > Picea > Picea engelmannii. The sequence continues at coordinate 1,768,159 of ML782912.1, forward strand.
AGGCTATTTACATAATTTAGTAATGTAGTTGTGGTAAAACTTTCATCTTCTAGGTCATATTAAATTTGTAGATACACCCTATGTAAGATAGGGTATTTGACTAGTCTCAAGAAGGTGTTCCAGGTAAAACAATCATAACTTCTTCGTAGAGTATCCAAATTGAGTGGGACTGATTTCATTGGATCTTGGACAGTCTTTAGTATATCCGGTGTGAGGTTCAGAATTTTATATCAATTATTTTGTGTGGGGAATGCTATACAAGTGAGATCTCCTGGAAAGGCCAAAAATCGACAAGTTGTGGGGAAATTACCGTAATTTACACTTGGCACATCCAATTTTGATCAGACCTATGGCATTGCAAAGAATAAATATCAGAGAGATACATAAAAGAAATTGTCATACCCAGAAGGGCCGAAACTTGGGAGATACAACAAAAGGAATATTGTCTAGCAGAACCAACACAAAATCAAGGTTCAAAAGTGATACTTGGTCAACATGCCACCAAAAAAGGGAAATTATACACAAAATAAACCTCTAGAAAATCCTACTTGGACTCTTGATGAAGGTGAAGAAATGTGTAGGGACATAAATGATTTACAAAAGAAGAACTACAAGAGATGATGGAGGGTTTAAAAGGGGAGATCATGGAAGTATTGAAAAATTTCGTAACAGAGAAGATACCTGAAAGTGAAAATGCATCCCATGAAATTCATGATGAGGAAACAAGGAAGGTGAATCAAGAACGGAGAAACTCAAACTTTGGTTTGAATACCAACCATGTTCCTAATATTGATATGAGGAAGTTTGATGGAAAGGACCCAATCACATGGATACTTCAGATGGAGCAATTCTTTGATCTTGATAATGTGCCACATACACAAAAGGTACAAATTGCTTCTTTATATTTAGAACCTAATCAATTTGTATGGTATCGATGGATTTGTTCTTGCAAATCACTCGTCACTTGGACAATTTTCACGGAAGAAATGATAGCACACTATGAGGATAGAAGGAGCAATACCTTCTTTAGCCAATTGATAAATCTCAAGCAAAAGGGTTCAGTTACCGAGCACATTGAGAACTTACAAAGATTGAATATAAAGGTAATCTATATTCTAGATGAGCACTTGATTGATGTATTCATAGGAAATTTAAAGGATAACATTCAACATGAGGTTCGCCTTTGGGAACCCAAATCATTGGAGAATGCATTTAAGGTGGAAAGAAATGTTAAAGGTAAAAATATGGCTATGGCTACTAGAAGGACCAATCCTAATATCTATAGAGAGAACAATGCTCCTTCTTCTAAAACACCTCAACCTACAAGGTTGACACCTCAACAATTGGAGGAAAGAAAATAAAAAGTTTTATGCTTTAATTATGACAACAAGTACAGTAAGGGACATAAGAAATGATAGCACACTATGAGGATACAAGGAGCAATACCTTCTTTAGCCAATTGATAAATCTCAAGAAAAAGGGTTCAGTTACCAAGCACATTGAGAACTTCCAAAGATTGAATATAAAGGTAATCGATATTCCAGATGAGCACTTGATTCATGTATTCATAGGAACTTTAAAGGATAACATTCAACATGAGGTTTTCATTTGGGAACCCAAATCATTGGAGAATGCATTTAAGGTGGCAAGAAATGTTGAAGGTAAAAATATGGCTATGGCTACTAGAAGGA
>ML782912.1:1773573-1792129 GCA_009831015.1 Picea engelmannii
TTCTTAGGGTCTTACACAAGGTGACTGTGAAGGGGTAAGTCTTCACAGTACCTGGAATCGACGTTGTCCACACTCACTTAGGCTCCTTGGAGGGTATACCCACGATTGTGTGTGGGAGCTTGCACTAGGGTGTAAGTCCATTAAGTAGGTTGTCAACATAAATTTTTCTCCCTAGCCCAGCCCCTTCTTCTCTCATCGTCGTGACATTGGATTTCATCACAAACTAGTGACTTCAGAATTGGAAGGTTTTGTTTGCTTGGTTTTGCTTCCTAGATTTTACTAGCGTGTGTTGTTTGTTTACCCAAGTTGGCCATAGAATTTATTTTGTAAAATTCTAACTCGATCACAATTGACCCTCCACGCCATTCACATAGAATGCAAGGCCTACCCCCAGAATATCTGGAAGGTTCTCAACCCTTGCCTAACAACTCACCGGAGGGCTCTCCTCAATAGAGTGAAGTCCAAGACATTGACACACCACTAGTGGAAAGAACTAACTCTTTAGAATGGTTCTAAATTACCAATTCTTGAGAGGACTTTCGACTTCCTCCTGACTCCAAGAGACATATTATTCGAGTGAATTCTTATGGAGATATAATTGTTCAGTCTTTTGGATTACCAAATGGACCTTTCATAGGACCTGAGGATCAAGATCCTTTTTGGACTACTGGAATTTTTAGACAGGATCTCTTTGGCTCAAGAGCAGGCGTTGATATCACTATCACACCTAAGATGCCCAAAACAGCTGATCCAGACGCAGTACCTTTTACTACTGCCTATTATTTTCCTAGTACAGACACTCTACCAACTAACCACATCTTGAATATCCCTCTACAAATGGTCCATTACACAATGGTCCTAGATACTATGAGTCCTCACACCAGGATTACAGCAGCTAGCCAAGCCCCCATTGGCACACCACTTTCGTCCATATTCATCCCAACCCTTCTGCCTGGATATCATGCGTTGAATGCTTCTGTTCTCTGTCCTACACAAATCCCATCCGGGACTCCTAGCATTTCCACTTCTTCTGGGCACCATCTCATTCCTGGTTTTATTCTGACACTTCCTCGACCCCCTTTTAGAGGACCTCTTCCATCCTCTATCAGTGGCACTGACCCTAGTGGCACCATCCAATCTTTCACACCTAATTACCAGATTCCTATTGGTGGACAATTTCACCAAGGAGGCCAAACCCAATCCCCTTTTGCAGGATAAATCCTAACTGGGACGCAACCCCTGATTGGAGGGAAACCCCCATCGACCCCACCCTATGGAAAAAACATACCTCCATCCTTGGCCTAGTATTGGAATGATCTTATACAACATAATCTTCACTCGACTGGGGAGAAACAACCTCAAGCTAGCTCCGTCATACCCCCTAGTACAATCCAACCATATCCAGGCATGTCTAATCCTATTTGGGGCCTCAATGCTCAACCCCATGCCCCTGTTCAAGGGTACAACCCTATGAATTACTTGCCTCCACACCAACAACTAAATCTACCTAGATCTTCGCATTATATGAAAATTGCTTATGGTCCCACTGGTCTACCAACGAGACTCCCTCCCCAAAGTCACCGGTACCCACATGTGAATAGATAGTTACCCTTCTTAGCCACCCTGGACCTCCCTGATCTGTCGAGGATTTTAAATGATCCGATCCATCACTCTCCTCAATGGCCTGCCATACCAGCCAAACTACCATCTGAAATCCCTAAATTCGATGGTAAACCGGGAGAGGACCTAAACAATCATGTAATGACTTTTCACCTTTGGTGCTCATCCAACTCCTTGATGGATGACTCTATTTGTTTATGCCTTTTTGAGTGAACCCTCAAAGGTTCCACCGCGAAGTGGTATATAGAATTACCACGAGGTTTCTTCACCGATTTCAACACCCTCTCTATGGATTTCCTCACCCACTACCAGTTACCGATCTGCTATGAAATGAGAACCGAGATTTTGAGATCCACTCATATCTCTGATCACATTCATGAGTGGCGGTGGAGATGACGTCTCATCAAACTCGAACTTCCCGATCAGTTGTTGGAAGAGTGGTTCACGAAATCATTCGTGAACGACATCGCTCGTGACATCGCCATGGGTGGAGTTGTCATAGAAGAATAGGCAATCAGTCATGCTCAATACCTCGACCTCATGTATTCACAAATAGGTACTCTTTACGACTTACTCCCTGATGCACCTCATCCTTCTACTTCTGCTACTTCAACTACTCCTATTTCTTCTCATGCAGCTGACACGCCGTGATTGGCACTTTCCATGCCCAACCTCACTTCATCCAAACCTTTGGCTACAACCCCAAACCCATTTCTTCTAATGTTCAAAATGCTCTGTCTCCTACCCATCCCACCGGCAAGACTTCTGAGGTAAACTCTATTCAATCTACCCCCGTCGACAAAAATAAATCCAAAAAGGGAAAGAGTAAGAACAAGGAGGATAAAAATAATCTGCAATCTGAGAAAACCAAAACACCACCTGTTGATGATAGGGATAAGCACAAACCCCGATACCCTTGTCTTATCTGTGGTGATGATCACTACACTAAGGATTGTCCACGACGAGCCGAGGTTACCAAGTTCCTTCAAGGGACCACGAAACCCCCCACTCTGACTGTATTGTCACAACCCTTCCCCTCTCAAAAACAGGCCCAATTGGTCATTCATGACCAAACTCCCCCCTCTAATACATCCTACGTCTTAATGTGTACAGGTGATTCAAGGAAGAATGACATCACACTTACCACTCGAGCCAAAGATTATTCTTCCTCCAAAGAGAAGGTTAATGCAATACCTCCTTCATTGGTCCAACCATTTCCCACAAATCCACCTACCAACGGTCCTCTCCATATAAAACAATCGAGCCTAGATACAGTCCTTTGCCCTCCTCCAAAGGGTGTTTTTCGAAAATCGGCTTTCAATCCTCATGCACATGCTTCCCAAAACTATAGTATTGTTGAATATCTAGCCCAAGCATTGTCCGCGATGTGAGCCCTCGAATTTTTTCAGAGTTGTCCTATACAACGAAAGGCATTGTTGAAATCTATTGGTGGAATCGACCCTACGGATACAAATTTAATAATTTTTGACTTGGAAGATCACATTCTAAGGCTACCCCCTCAACTTACATTCCAAATCCAAGTTATTGTCTCCAACAAAAACATTTGTAGAACAGTTATTGATGAGGGTGCCTCAACGTGTGTCATGTCTATTACCTGTTGGAAAGACATCGACTCTCCTCCTTTGACTGAATCCCACAACACGCTCAAAGCCTTCTACGGTTCTGGTTTTAAGCCTTATAGTGTCCTCCCTTCATTGCCTATTACGTTAGAAGGCAAAATGGTCAACGTTTAAGTGGAGGTCTTTGACGCTCCTCTTGATTACAACCTTCTACTTGGCTGCAGCTGGATCGATTCCATGTGTGCAATTGTGTCCACTCTTTTCCATGTCGTGCATTTCCCACATCAAGGAAAGGTAGTTACCATATACCAATTGGCCTTCTTTCACTCTGATGCACATACCGACAATGTACCTTTCATTGCAAAAACGCCCCCTGGATATGAGAACGTCGGTGTGGGTCTTCTTAAAGATTCATCTTTGATGGGTACTTTCCCCATCCCACCAGCTGATGTTCCACACCCATTTTTCGCCTCAATCAACATGATCTCCACCTTTGTTCACAAAACCCCTGCGTCTTGCGACCCGTGGATGGTACCCAACCCTGACGATCATCTTCATTATGGCGATGAAATGACTTTGAGTCTCGTCGAATCTTCTTATCAAGCCATTCAATCAGAAACCCCCTCTCTTGGTGATTTATCTCCAGATCCATTCCACTTCATTTTTCCTATAGACGAGATGATTATGTCAGTTATTTCCGTGGAATATACCCATTGGGACGATGGACATCATCGTTCCATCCTCTTCCTAGAACAACGTACCATCGAGGGTTACCAACGACTCTCGAACCTGTCGACCGTTGTCATCATTTCTACCTTTCCTGAGTCTATACATGATATGTTCTACAAAGGGAACTTAAGTAATATCTCACCCACCATCCCCTTCGACATATCCATAAAACCTGGAGTTGTCGAAAATGTGCATATCAGAGCTTCGTGTTCCCATGATGAAGTTGTCAACTACAAGTCTCTTTTCCAATAATTTCGTGACGTCTTCGCATGGAGCTATGAATAAATTCTAGGGATTGACACCGACATTGTGCTACATGAAATTAAGACATACCTGGGAACTAAACTCATCCGACAATGACTTCGTTCGGTCCACCCACGTAAAGAAGCCGATATCAAGATTGAAGTTGAGAAAATTCTCAAAGCTGGCTTTATTTACCCTGTGGCTCTAACTGAATGGGTTTCCAATATTGTTCTGATTGACAAGAAACAAGGCACAATCCACGTGTGTGTTGATTATAGGGACATTAACAAAGCTTGTCCTAAAGAAAACTTTCCTACCCCCTTCATCGACCAAATCGTCTATGATTGTGACGGAAGTGAAATCTTCTCTCTGATGGATGGTTTCTTATAGAATGAAATCAATATCGTACCTGCAGACCAACACAAGACAATTTTTATTTGTCCTTCGGGCACTTTCGCCTACCAGAAACTTCCATTCGATTTAAAGAATTTCGGCGCAACTTTTCAAGGTGCTATGTCTTATGCCTTTCATGATATAAAGCACATTGTGAAACCATATCTCGATGACTTACCCGCTCATTCCATGCACTGTGTAGATCATCCAATACACCTTTGTGCCATTTTTCTTTGATGTCGGTTTTACCACATATGCTTGAATCCCCAGAAATGTGTCTTTTGCATAGAATCCAACCGACTTCTGGGCTTTATTGTTTCATGTCAAGGGATCAGGGTAGATCCTTTGAAGGTTGAGGCATTTCTCAATCTCCCTCCTCCTTCCTCACTTCGCCAGTTACAAATTTTGCAAGGGAAGGCAAACTTTCTTCGTCGTTTCATCCCGAACTATGCTGAGCTAACTCTTGGATTTACACGACTCCTCAAGAAAGGATCTGAGTTCATATGGGATACCACTTCCAACAAAGCTTTCAAATCTTTGAAATTGTCGTTGACACATACCCCACTACTCTTTCCACCAAATTACAGTCGAGATTATTTCCTTTACCTCACAACCTCGGACTATACCATCTCTATGGTTCTCGTCTAGGAGGATGATTCTCATGACGAACATGTGTTGTTGGGAAAAATACCTTACGGAATAGCAAACTAGGGTCATACTTGCATGCAGATTTTGACCGTAAAGAAATGACTTTTTAACCTACCACCCAAAACTTAAACCCCTCTTTCACGATACATGCATGGAAAATAACTACTAACCTTGTTACTGATGTTTGGTGTAGATCCTCCGTTGCGCTTTTGACCGCTTGCTTGCGCTGCTCCTTCCAAAGTTAACCTGCAATCAAGACAAACCACTACGCATGCATGCTACTTTTCTACTTGAGGGTTATAAATTAAGCATAAATTAAACAAACCATAGATAACTCATGCATTGGGACGTGAAAAGTATTATTTTATTATTTGAAAAATGAATCAACTTACAATCAAAGTCGAGACCGGCCACCGCTCCTTGATCATGATCCTGGGATCCTCCTCTTCTTTTGTCCTCCAACTGCTTTGCATTAATTCTCCTTAGGCTTGAGGAAAGGCTAAAGGGTTGGGACAATGGATTTGGAAAATGGGCAGAGTTTCTTCGCTATAATTTTCCTCCTCCAAATGGTACCCCTACCCCTTCTTTTATAGGCTAGAAGGAGCTAGGGTTTTGATGAACTCTCGGACATGCATGGCTGAGATTTTCAGTTAACTGACCCATAGATTTTTGTCTCGTCGACAACTTTCCTATTTTTGTGTTTTGTTAGGTACACGCGGGATGTAGTGGTCCTGCCAGCGTGCACACACGTGCAGTAATGGGTTAGGGCGCGTGGGCCTTGACCCAAGATGATTTTCAAGGAGGTTGTTCAGCAGATGTTTTGGCAATGAAGGGATATGAGTTGGCCTGATGCCAAGTAAGTATGTGTGGTGCAATTTAGGGTTATAATAGATGCCCCCTAATGTGTGAGGTCATAAGAGAATCTGATAGCCGAAATACATTACCAATCTTTTACCAATCTTTACTGATGTGTTGAATGAGTGAGCCCAAGGATCAAGAACCAGGAGGTGTCGTCTGCAAAATAACAAATGTCTCACCAAGGCAGGTATACCCATGCTCGGGATAAAATAGAACCATGGCTACCAATCAAATACACTGTAGATCCATGTCAAATAACTATAAAGAGTAGCCGTGAATAATACACAGCGGAGCTACATCTCGAAATCAGAAAGATAGACATATAGAGTATCCAGCTTCCCGAAGCTGATTTGGCCTGATGGCTGTACTTTAGAGCATGAGCAACAACTTCAAAATCTTATAAAACTCGGGTAGGAGTGTAATATGAGTGTACGACTGCACTACCCCGAGGTCTTCGACGGCTCGTCGGTTACGGACTTGATAATCTTGATGAACAGACTGAAGGCTTCAGTGATTTCGAACAAGGACTTGATTGGACGTTCAGGATGGCCGGGTATGCGGACAAGAGACATATTACAGAGGGGCCGAATAAGGCTTAGTGACAAACTTCCCTTGGAAAAAAACATGACAAGTGATAAGACTCAGGCAGCATATATGTTAATCATAAGTCTACGAAGTAGGAGGCAACACAAACTCTCCATATGTTTGGAAGAGTAACCAAACGGTGGAGGACACAACTCTATATAGCGAGAAAAGATTCCTAAGGTCGTACTACATCCCATAGTCTGATGATCAAATGGACAGATGTGCTTTATCCAAGGGCAACTCATTATGCTGCCAATAAAGAAAATACCTTTCCCATCCTCTTTTTGGGGTATATTTGATTTTTTTGTTCTTTTTGATAATGTTTTTGAAAAAGAATAAAGGAATATTACGTTACAATGGAGGAATGAGTACTGCAAACATACAATCTCAAGGCACAAGGACAAGACTGATGTTTTGGTAAGATGATACTTGAGAAAAATCCTTCAGCGGCCAAAGGTGTTAAGACGTAGAAGCAAACTGTCACAAGGTTGGTGGATAAGGTATGCAAATGCGGTTGATAGAACACACAATGGTAACGTCCTTCGATGTAAGTTTAACAAGCCCAGAGAAGGTAATCTCAGTGGTTTTTCATATTTAGAGAGTCTGAAAAAGCATAAAAAGGAGACTCCAGTGGGGTACCTTTTTCGACAATAGTCTAGGTGGTTCGAAAAAGGGATAAACTAGCACCGATTAGATGTCAATTCAAAACCATTTTAACGAGTGTGACAAGGACAAGATCACTCGGCCATTTTTTCACTTTTAAGGAGTCTGAAAAAAGCTTAATTATGGACTCCGTCAGGAATATTCTTCTGGACCAATTTAACGAGTGTGAAAGAATAAGGTCACTCAACGATCTTTTCAATTTTAGGGAGTCTGAAAAGAGATGAACTATGGACTCCGTGGGGGTTTCTTTTTCATAAGTTTAGTCCCTCAGGCCCAAAAAAGGAATAAAATTATACCTGAGAGTACTCTTCTAAAGAATGGGAATTCGATAGAGTATACCTTTTTTCATACAGTTGACCGTCCGGACCGAAAAAGGGGTAAACTACCACCGGACAGACATGACTTCAAATTTTAGTTTAACGAGCGTGAAAGGCCACAAGATCGCTCGACAATCTTTTCATTTTTAGAGGGTCTGAAAAGGGCTTAAAAGAAGACCCATTTAAGGAACGTTCTTCTAGACCAATTTAACGAGTGTGAAGAAACAAGGTCACTCGGCAATATTTTCATCTTTAAGGAGTCTGAAAAGGGCTTAAAGAAGACTCCACAATGGTTACTTTTCTCAGTTAATCTGGAAGAGATCAAAAATCATAAATGTAGTCTCACCGGATGTTTCTTTTGGATCTCAAAGTGAGCTTGAAAAACAACAAAGTTAGCTCATGATAGACTCTTTGTGGGTCGATGCCTGGCATCTCCTCGTGGGAGCTGTATGCTCCGACAAAAACATTGTCTCGGACGCCAGGGGTTCTGGAGATATTGATAGGTATCGTTTTAGAAATGGTTTCCATATTACCCTCATCATAGATCTTGTGTGTAGCTAAGGGATTAGTATGACAATACCTATCTCCAGTCATAGTCATGGTGAATTATCCTGCTTTGATTCGGCTTAACTTTGGGAGGAAATATGATCTGTGATGAAGATCTTCCCAAGGTTTGTCTGGACTAGTCATTGCTTCGATTGCTGCTTCATCTGAAGGCAAGACTAAGTCTAACGAATCGACGCTACCAAGAGAACCCTGAGCCCAAATAGGCTCTCGACGTGGATCCAACTCTTGTGCGGGAGTCAGATCAGGGTTCGCTGAAGTTTGTTGGACTAAAGAGTACGCTACTTCAGTGGCCGACAAGGGCATGGACATGCCGACGTGCCCTGCCTCATCCATCATGGCTGATGGGGAAGGAAGAATCCATGGATCCTCAAAGTAAGTCATGCGGAACGATGAAACTTGTAAAATATCAGCCTTGTGGTGATTAGATATAAACTTGACATCATCATGAGGAGGTGGGTAATCGAAGGTACCCATCAAATATGGGCACAAACCAACTCCTACGTTAACGAAACCTGGTTGAGGATTATCAATCATTGGGACCGTGGATGCCCCCAAAGCTGGATCAGGTCTAGAGAAAGACAATTGATCAATGGTCATTATCCGACCTTCGTGTGGAAACAACAAGACTCATAAAACTGTAGCAACCACATGTTGCATAGCATAAGTCCAACTCCGACCTAACAAGAGGTTATAGTCGCAGGGAGCATCGAATACCTCTACTTTGACGCACACGATCTTCCCTCCTAACTGCACAGGGAAAGAAGGAACGATGCCATGTGGTCGGAAAGAATGATCGTCGAACGCAGTGAGGAGAGTAGGTGATGGAGACAAAGCGGGCTGGCCAATGGCCTTCCAACATGCTAACGACATAACGCATGTCGAGGCTCCCTCATCGACCACCATGCGGAAGATATTTCGTGTAAAAGTTTTCGTGGGATGAGCCACTACTATCTGAAACGCTACGTGGTAAGGCAGACGAGGTTTTAAGTCGTTTGTATCTAACATGATGGTACCCAGGTTACAAGTCTCAGTAAAGCCTAAAGAAGTTAACAAGGCTTTCCTCTGAGAAGGGCAGCTTTGGAGGACTTCCAAAGCAGACATCGCACAAGGGGTTTGTGATAAATCCTCCACCACAGAGTAATTTTGGGCGGCCCTTGCGTTTGGGTTGTGAGAAGCTTTCTTAAATGCACCCTTTGGAATGTGTGTCATTGTTTATCCCAATGTATTCTTGATATGTAGAGGAAGATATGGGATTTCAACTTCTTTACCCTTCTCAGAGGCGCTTGGTTTACTATAGGCATGTTCTCTAGTTGATAGAAAAGCATCACCTTTCACCATATATACATTCATGGGGTTGCTCAAAGATGGAGGGGGTCCTTGATTGCCCCCTTTTGTGCTTGCAGAGGCTTGAGTTAAATTTTTCCCATGTTGAAATGGATTAGTCAACACTACTTGCTGTTGATGTGTGACAAACTTTTGAGCCTCTGCAAGTCGAGGACAAAGATGGGTTGGGTGGTCTTCCGCACACAAGTTGCACGGATACCTCACCTTCTATTTTTCTGTGGTGTCCCCGCCAACATTATCGGTGGTTTTTTTATCCCCCTTACCCTTCTTTCGTTGTTTTTTCTTCCCTTCAGGCTGCTGGGTGGCCTTTGGGTTCATCGACTACACATAGTGTACTTCCGACATTTGGGTAGGAGGAACAGCCAAAGAAGTGGTCTGGCTGGCCACTGAGTGTTGTATAGATAACTGTTGCAATTGTTTTGTCAATTACTCAGCGGGATTGGTTTGTGCTGAACCAACAATACCATCGGCATGTGGTCCAACTCTCTATCTAGTTTTATCCAGTATTGATCGTGGTGCATCCGGCAAGATGTTGTATAATAAACCAGACTGAGAATAGATGAGCTCAAAATATTGAGCCCTCATGATGGCATATTCTTCAGAGAAAAATCCTGAAGTCGCGACGTCTTTGGATAATTGTGGGACCAAAGACTTAAGGAACCACTCAAGAAGGAATGTTGGTGGGACTGGTACTTTGATTAGACTCTTCTGGTGTCTCCACTCTCGGATATGATCAGAGATATGGTCCGCTATTGTTTGTTCGAAATTGGCAAGCAACTTTGTGCTAGTGTCGTATCTCACAGGTAATTGGAAATGGTTAAGGAAGGCCATCGCCAGTTCACCAAAATAAGAGTATCTTGAGTGATCGAGCTCGATGTACCATTTCGCGGCATTCCCGATAAGAGTGCGTTGAAACAATTGCAACTGAACGGAGTCATCTTTCAATGAGTTAGATGAACACCAAAGATGGAAGGTAGTCACATGCTCGCCTGGATCTTCATTAGGCTTGGCCTCAAACTTTGGAATGTCTGAAGGCAACTTCGTTGGCATAGGAGGCCAACGTGGATCGTGACAAATAGGATCATTTAACAACCTTGTCAAATCTGGCAAGTGTAACGTCACTAGTAATGGTAGTTTGGGTTGCTGCTGATAGCCTAGGAAAAAGGGTCCTGGAGTTTGACTGGCACCAGGTTGCTAGGAAAAGTTTGGCTACTGGCTCGGATTCTGGTAGAAACCATGGCCTTGACCAGCATAAGGATTTTGCATCCGTGGAGACATCATTGGCTGATTCCCCATAAAGGACATAGGATGTTGGGCATTCATCATGTTTGATGGACTTTGGGAAGGATTACCCCATGCCGGTCCTGATGGGAGAGGCATAGTATTTTGTCCATGGTTCCATTGACTGTGGAAAGAATTACCCCAGAATGACATTCCAGAGGAGGGAACGGATCCTTGTCCTGATTTCCAATGTCCTGCTATATGTGCCCCCGGCGCAGGAATAGTACCCTACGCTGGAGTAGACTATCCAAAAATGGGAGTGCCCCCAGATGGGAAAGTGGTGGATGTGAAAGTGTTGCTACCAAATGTCCTGTTCCAAACAAACAGTGACGAACCTATCGACATAGTGTGTGCAGGTGTTCCTTGACTCCCGGCTCCAAATGATCTAGTGTGTGCAGGCTGCCCGGTGGACTGCTGATGCAGACCACCAAGCGAAGGGGACGAAGAAGAGATATGACCTCCAGCATAAGGAAAAGCATTAAAAGGGACAGGAATTACCCCAAGTTGACCTTGCAGAGGAGCGTTAGAGCTCCCTGCCCCCAGACCCAAAGTCTGTAAAGTGGAGTAAGAGAGTGCAGGACTTGTGCCTGAACTAGGCATACCGTATGAAAATGGAGGGCCTGTCGCACTAGGTGTAAAGGGAGTTGTGGACGCCGCGATAGATGGGATCGGTCCACTGTGCGACGTAGTTGCGGCTGAGACCATGGTGGCTCGGACCGATGACGGCAAGTTAGGAGATGCTTCTCCTATGGTAGCAACGGTGGTGGGAATGGAAGAATTCCCAGAGGAAGTAACAACGTTTGTTTCCATAGTTGTGTGAGGCACTGATAGGCGTTCGTAAAATTGGATTGGTACAATAACCGATGGCCAGGTATCAGTGGTTGGGGTTTCAACCGAGCCAATATTGGCAGTTGATTCCTCTGGGAATTGTTTGGGCACAATGGTTTGTAACTCGATTGCTTCGAAAGACCCTTGTTGGTCTAGCTTCTACCTCAATGGTGGCGGGGGTGGCTCCAGTATAACCGGCGGCAGGCCCAGAAGCCTTCGTGATCGGCAGAGCTCGGGATCCTCCACTGTTTGAGAAGATCCAAGACATGCTAAGTTATTCTACATGTTCAAACAGTAACACACACTAAAAAAGAAGCCCCTAAGAGATAAGACAAGCAATCACTAAACTATTTTGAAGAACAGTTACAACAACCAACACTAGAGCAACTTATCGGTGCAAGTGCAACTCAAACATGGAAGCACCCTCCAGGTATACTCTATAAAGCGTGGCCCGATGTCTTTCCTAGGTACCGCGGTATACCCCCGCAGTCACCTGTGTATGTCCCTAAAATGATTGGCAACTAGTTTTCCATCACGCGAATAGTCACCAGGCGGGTACAGTCGAAAGTTGGGTAGACCACAATGAGCAGGGTATCAAGCCCGAAACCTGTCAAGGGTATCGAGAGAAAATGGTCCAGAAGACAACTGAGGACCTCGAACAGATTCGAGACCCATGAAGCCCCGTGGCAAATGCAAACGACGGAATCCCAAAACAAGCTCTTGATATGTGTTTTCCACTACGCTTGGTGCGGCTTTGGAGGGGTTATCTCCGCTACCTTTCCGCACATGACCTCGTTTTTATCCCCTGTGTTAGAGGGGGGTCCCAGATAAATTCCACAAAACTGGACTTCTACACTCCCTATCACAGACTCTAATGTTTGGTTTTGAATGGCCTTGGAGAGTTTCCTCTCCAACCTAATCCAAGGCCGTAGTCCTGAACTAGTGTATGAACCCTACAAACAAAAAGTCTAATAGATTTTAAATTAGTGTTGCTTTTATGGGTTTTCTTACATCACGGGGTATGAAGGTGAAACTGATGATGTGTAAAGACTAAAAGAAAAAACAAATGAAAAAATATGGAAACAAAAGACTTTTACTAAATGCAAAATCTTCAGCAACTTTTCACAAAGAAAGATTTCTTTTTCTTTTCAATTTTTCTAATATTTTATGCAGCAAACATAAAGGAATTTYGCTCGAATACGAGCTACTTATTMTCTAAAGGCACTGCAAAAACTTATGAACAAAAAGACTTCTCCCTAGCTATTGATGCAGAAACACAATCTTCAAACAAAGAAGAAAATGAAAAGAATTTTTTTCTCTYTTTTTTTATTTAAGTGCTAATCAAGCAACAAAGGGAAAATAACGAMAAGCAGAAAACCAAGAAAGACAAATTTTGGCTTAAAGCACAGATCGCAAAGAATCAAAGTAAAGGCACACAATGGCGATAAAGAAAACAAAGACTCTTAAGCTTGCCTAAAAACCATAAAACAAAATTTTTCTTTTTATGTTTTCTTGTCTACTATCAACTAAGAAAAATCAGGCTAAAGGTAAGAAGACCTAACCTACTGACTGTTCAAACCCTAGACTCAAACACCTGAGAGGAATACTTCTCATCAAATGAGGGGATGAATTCCCCACCTTGACTGAAAAGTAGCCTGTCAAGCATGCCTCTGTCACTAAAACAACACGCGTGCGAATGCGTGCTGAGCTGAAACATGAAGCGGGTACACGCGGTCTGACCTTGTACAGGTCGCGTGTATGTATAAATTCTAAGACAAAAATAAACACAGGTAGCCTAGACCAGGAAAAGGCCTCTGGTATTGACAACCAGGGTCTCTTGAAGGCTTGGATGCTTCTTCTAATCAGAAAAGAAAAATAATTTCAAGGAATAACAAAACACAAAAGACAAACTGAGACAGGACTGTGAACCAGCAAGACTCAGACAGGATCCGGAAAACCCCCTGAGAATGTATAATTCTGACAGGGAAGAGGAGGACTGCCTCTCAAGCTCTCTGAACTCCTACACGCTACTGCAACCTCTACATCTAGCGTTCACATGCGGGCTGTCAGAGGTTAGGGCGCGGGCACACGCGTGCAGTCCTTCTGCTGGCCGCGTGTACCTTTGTGTGTCTCGACAATTACCGTCAAGCAACAGTCAGGGAAAAATGGTATAAAGAACCAGGCTCCCTGCTAGCTCAGGCCTTACAAAAAAAGACAGGCAAAGAAACAGAAAATCTAATCTCTTAAACTACCCAAAAACCTCAACTAAATCCGGAAACCCTAAAGAGTATCTTCCCCAGTATGGTCGCCAACTCTGTTGTTGGGAAAAATACCCTATGAACTAGCAAACTAGGTCAAACTTGCATGAATATTTTGAGTGTAAAGAAATGACTTTTTAACCTACCACCCAAAAATTAAACCCCTCTTTCACGATACATGCATCGAAAGGAACTACTAACCTTGTTACTGATGTTTGGTGTAGATCCTCCGTTGCGCTTTTGACCGCTTGCTTGCGCTACTCCTTCCAAAGTTAACCTGCAATCAATACAAACCACTACGCATGCATGCTACTTTTCTACTTGAGGGTTAGAAATTAAACATAAATTACACAAACCATAGATAACTCATGCATTGGGATGGGAAAAGTATTCTTTTATTATTTGAAAAATGAATCAACTTACAATCAAAGTCGAGACCGGCCACCTCTCCTTGATCCTGATCCTGGGCTCCTCCTCTTCTTTTGTCCTCCAACTGCTTTTCATTAATTCTCCTTAGTCTTGAGGAAAGGCTAAAGGGTTGGGACAATGGATTCGACAAATGGGCAGATTTTCTTTGCTATAATTTTCCTCCTCCAAATGGTACCCCTACCCCTTCTTTTATAGGCTAGAAGGAGGTAGGCTTTTGTACGAACTCTCGGCCATGCATGGCCGAGAGTTTCAGTTAACTTACCCATAGTTTTTTGTCCCGTCGGCAACTTTCCTATTTTTATGTTTTGTTAGGTACACATGGGCTGTAGTGGACCTGCCAACGTGCACACGCGTGCAGTAATGGGTTAGGGCGCGTGGGCCTTGACCCAAGAGGATTTTCAAGGAGGTTGTTCAGCAGATGTTTTGGCAATGAAGGGATATGAGTTGGCTTGATTCCAGGTAAGCATGTGTGGTGCAATTTAGGGTTATAACAACATGCCATCTATTACTTGAGTCAGAATCTCACGACTACCGAAACCAAGTATTTACATGTTGAAAAACTGGCCTTGGCAGTCGTCCAAGCAGTTCAACGTTTCTGACACTATATCCTGTCTTGCACAACTACGGTAATTTCTAATTGCAACCCTATGCAATACATTCTTACACGCCAATTTCCAGGGGGAAAATACTCCAAATGGATCATAATACTCCAGGAGTTTGACTTATAACTTGAATGTGTTAAGTCCAAGAAATCCTTGGTATTTGCCGAGTTGATATGCGACCTTCCCTGCTCTAAGACGAAAAATGTAGCAGCAGATTCATTACCCGATGAATCCCTTTTATTGATTAGTTATTATGATATTTGGTATGGAGATATCATCATATATCTCCAGACCCATACTTTTTGGCCCAATTTGTCTAGCACTGACTGCCATCGAATACGCTACCAATCCCGTCAGTATATTATTGTCGTGGGATTGACTCCATTTTTCGATTCTACCTCACATTTGACGAAGCTGAGAAATCCCTCAATGACTTCCATTCATGAGCCTGTGATGGTCACATGTCTGGGTATGCTACAGCCCAGAAGATCTTACGAGCAGGGTATTTTTGGCCTTCTTTATTCAACGATTGTATAATTTCCATCCAGAAATGCCACGCTTGCCAAACCTACAACAATAAAATATGATCACACCCTGCTCCTGTACACCCTATGGTCTCCGTTGGTCCTTTTGTGAAATGGGGTATTGATTTCATGACATGTCACCCTCACTCAGCCGGGGGGCATGGTTATATTATTGTAGCTGTAGATTATTTTACGAAATGGGCTAAGGCGATGCCAACATTCGACAATACCGGAAGGACTGCAACATTATTTATATTCAATCATATCATTGCTAGGTTTGGTGTTCCTCAAGCTATCATTACTGACCACGGTAGACACTTTAGAAACTTCATGATGTCCGAAATCACTGAAAAGTTGGGTCTTCTCCATGAAAATGCAACACCCTATTACCCACAAGCCAACGACCAAGTTGAAGCAATAAAAAAAATCCTTATTACCATGCTTTGACGAATGATAGAAATTCACAAAACGAGTTGGTACATGATGTTGTTTTCAGCATTGTGGGCTTACCAGACATCCGTTAAGTCTGCTATCGGGTTTACACCATTCCAGTTATTCTATGGTCTAGAAGTCATCTTGTCGATTGAATGTGAGATACCCTCCCTAAAACTGGCCGTCAAAATTCTCCCAAACACTTATGCCGAAGAAGAACATCTATTGTATCTCATGCAATTGGACAAAACCCATCGCGACGCCACCCTAGTTATAGAAGCCCAGAAGAAAGGCATCAAAACCAAATATGACAAACATGTCAAGCCACGTGTTTTCTCTAAAGGTGATCTGGTTCTCCTTTACGAACAAGATTGGGATATGCTAGGAGCCGAAAAATTTGAAGCTATGTGGCGAGGGCCTTATATCGTCAAATGAGTTTTGGAGAAAGGAGCCTACGAGTTAGTGGACTACGACAGTATCCCTTTGATTAAACCCAAAAATGGGTTTTACTTAAAGAAGTACTATGCTTAATATCACCTGTGCATGAGTGATTGTATTTTATTGTATCATACTCTTTGTGTTCTTTTTCGTTATTTGGTCTCTGCCCTCGACCGCTTATCTTGCATTGTTCTTGGTTTCCATATGTAGGAGTCTTAGCCACCCGACATTGGATTTGCCGATGGCACTAGCCATAGTACTTAGAACCTTGCTTCTATTGCATGGGAAATTTACGCCCCTACAAATGAACTTATCAGTCTACGAGGTGTATGCCTCGGTTGTGTGACCAAAAATATTGCATAATATAGCACTGTCATCGAATTATTGATTGATGTTATTTCGCTTGGTATCCACCACTTGGTTATATGACTCAATTCACAGCTAGTAGTACTACAGTTAAGTAATTTCTATGCTATCCAAAGTCCTAATTTATTACGGGTATATTTACGAATTCTCCTCTTGGAACGTTATTTTGATTATATTGAATATCAACACATTCCTAGATGTCTAAATACATGGACTGATGCATTAGCTAACTATGTGTTAGACAGACATTTGGGACATTTATAAACCAATCACACATCACATGTATAACACAACACAAAATAAGCTGGTAGAAGTTGTATATATGTATATAATGATCAAAAGTTTTTACAAAAATTTTATGTCCCAGGATCAAAATCTCAAAATACGAAGCCCATAGCTTCTACAAAGTAGCGTCATGGATGACGCTCATGATAACACACAACTACCCGGGCCACCCTACGAGGTAGTCGACTGATAGACTCAGACACGCCCACAGTATGGCGCTAGTAACATATTAGAATCTCCATAATAGAAATATCCAGGACGTCCGTGGTCAACCCCTCCAAGTTCTGATCCACTGCCTCGTAGTCTTCGACATCCCATCTCGCCACCACAACTGCTTCTCCTCACCATTAAATAGGAGATGTTCCTGGAGGTCGATATGGCCCCACATCTGTGTCATCAAAAAGAGTTTTTTTTATTAGTTCTTGGATAAAATAAAAACATTTCATATGATAAAATTTGCAAAAGCATTTAAAAAGAACAAAATGTGTACTTCCTACCTAGGTCACCCCACTAAACGTCCTCAGGCAGGGCCAAATCTGGATCCCCTCGAAAATCCAAACCAGCATATGCGTAGTCATCAATCGTCAGCATCTGGGGCCTCAACTAGTCAAAAAATAATCATTATACTTGATTATAGGCCATGCTACGTGTCGAGCCATGATGTTGTACCACCTCAGCATCCTCGAATCCTGTGGGGCCGGTAAACCCAAATCAACCTGTAATCGTAGCAGTGGGACGCTCATTAAAGTATTTGAAGAAAATGTTCGATGGGTGATAGTTTATCACTTTTTTGGTCTTGTCGAACTCTTGTACGAGAAATGAACTGGGAGAGTTCTCTTTAAGTGTTTTTCAAAATCTCAAAACATGAAAAACCCCCCGAGTTTTCTATCCTTGGACTTATTAAACAAACATCGAAAGACCTGCAATGGGACCGAACCACTCCTTCCTAGGGTTCGTTAAATATACTATGAGGGACTCATCCAAAGGATGAGCTTACATCAACAAGCATATGTTATCCTCCTCAAGCTTATGTAAAAATGAAGAGGTAGTCACCAGAGATGGTGGGGGAAATTTTGGGAAAGGGATATGTTTTCGGATTTGTGTTAATGGCAGTAAGCATTGCTCTTGAACATGACAGCCCCTATTTGTCATTTGAATTCGGGTTGGGAAATCCATTTGTCTCTTGTTCAACTTGCTACAAGGTCATATCTTGGGTCGTCTTTGAGTTAGTGTTTCCAAGTCCTTGGTCGTGTCATTCACATGTTCAAGAGAAGTTAACACGAGCCCTCTATTGAGTCATCCATCTGCAGTTGTCCATTCTTACTATGTCAGCCTTCCCTGTGTCTGTTTCGACCTGTATTCATACTTTGTTTGATCCTCAAAATATTTTACTTATTTCGTTTCATTGATGGGGGATACATCAAGGCCCTCCTGTGATGAGTCTTATTCCATCGACTCTGACTCATTATCTAAAAATGAGACTTAGAAATCATTCAATACCTTAGAACCTTCATGCCTTAATGGCGGGTCTCTTCGCTTTCGACAGGGGTTTCACATCATTGATCC
>ML782912.1:1792566-1807031 GCA_009831015.1 Picea engelmannii
GCAGTCACAGATTCCAACCTCATACTTTGGGGGGCATTCTGTTACACATGATTTTGGTCACTTTGGTGATGTCTCTACAAGTGATGTATTCAGGCTCCCACAAGGACTTTTTCCCTGAGAAAAGTGATTGTTATCTTCTTCCAAAAAACACATTTTTAAGATGAGTTCGCAGGCTGCCTATGTTACAGGGTGTGAAAATCCCTCATTCTCGTAGGCCACCCACACTTAGGGTGAAAATTGTTCACATTCTTCTCTATAGGTAGGGTGGGAACCTATTTTTAAGCTTGAAGAAGAGAAGAGGTCACGCAGGTTCTAGAAGGGAATCTTCTAGAAAATGAGTTGGCATTCACATGGTTGGAATCCTACTGACTTCTCAGATTTGATGGGATCATCCTCATCCATGTAACCATCCCTCCTTCTCCTATATATTGATAGGTCTCTCATGGAAAGGTTTAAGCAAGATTGAATGAATAATTGGTGAAAGAATTGTGTGAAGGAATCTACTTGGACAGAAGCTTGAAGACTCTATTTGGTCTATGAAGTTGTATTGGATCTTCTTCATGCAAATACAGAGAAAGTGTGTGTGTTGGAACCAAGGGTCACTAAAAGGAATCTTGTGACATCAAGGCGATCTAGTTGTATCTTCTACTTTCATTTAATATAATACAGCAGCATGTTTCTTTCCCATAAAATCACTCTTATTTTATTGCATAACTCCTTGATCATATGCATAGGTTGACATTGAATATACGTTGTTATATTCACTTTGGTTGGTTTGTGTTGTCTTGGACCTGATTTCATAAGAGCACGGGAGTGAAGCGGGAACAACACATACCTAAGGAAGTGATATAAAGGTATGCCACTCATTCCTTCTTACTAGTAGATTCAATGATTGCAACTTAGGGAAAGAGTCGTGTCTTGTCCTGTTTTGTTCTAGATTCAGGTGAATCTAGGGAAATCTGTTAGTGTCCGCAGCTACTAATTTATTCGATAACACCATGAGGCCATCAACCAGCTGGTGTCATGGAATTCGTAGAAATTCACCATGAATTATGTGTTTATTCGCTCCTCTGGGTATCTTAGTTTGTAGTACTTATGGACTTCTATCAGGAGGAAACCTCCAACACACATTCCATTCTCATTGTTGATTAAGAACTTATGCACATATGTATGGTCGATGGCCACTTCAAAACCTCCATGCATGGGAAAACCATAAGATATTTGGGAACACCTGGTTTTCAAGCAACCTTACATCTGGGTCGTTGTGTGGGATACACTCCAGGTACTCCTCCCGACTGATTCTGTTGAATAGATCTCCCCACCATGGGAGAATTACTTTGGAACCAATATTTTCTTCTGTATGACCAAAGATCAGAGGTTGAATGAAAGTTGTCTTTGTTGAGGTTTTTAAGACGGGCTCTGCCATGGGAGCATACTCCAACTACCTCACAATACTAGGAGAAGAACCTTCACCTATTTCTTCTTCCTTTATCTTGGGTTCTCTCGGGGAGCGTCTAGTGGTTGGATTTCTCGGAGGCATTTTCCCTGTATATTAGAAAATATTTAGATATTATGCAAGAAATTAGATGGATATATAAAAAATCATGACTTCCGAATTGAAAAACTTGAAGACATGCCTCTGCTACTTGTTTAACCTGGTTTTGATGATCTGTGAATCAAGACAGTCTCGAGATGCTTGATTTTCTTCTTCGGATGCTCTGGAATTTGAACTTGTGCGCACAATAAAATTGTTCAAATTCATTCTAGGTATTTAAACAGGAAAGAACTTACCTTGTCGCATCATCCATTCAATTCAGGTTATGAGTGTAGTTCTATTAAATCTACCACCATATCTTCAAATAATTTTAAAATTAAATTTGATCATAGGTTGACGGTGCAATGTGGGTTGTAATATGGCCTATAAGTGATTTTAAATCATTATTGTTCAATTGGCGCATGAGGTAGAAACATATGCAGAGTGAAGCATTAACTAGTATATTAAATGCCAAAATATGATCGTATCTCATGCCAAAAACATCCCATCGTTTCACTCGTCCAGCTGGTGAGTCGGGGGTCGAGGTTCCACTTTGAACACCTTTCATTGATATCTCCTTGAAAAATATTGGACGCCGAATGATCTTTTCGTACAGAGTCGACGTGTCAAGGCTGACTTGGAGGTGTGACTAGGATGTAGGAAACCTTAAGATGACTCGACACGAAACTAGGCCATACGACACCACTATGCAACAAAGACACATGGCGCTCGATAATCGGGTCTTCATTTACCGGTGTTATTCGTAATCGAGACTTTTTTTAGGATAAACATTCTAAACCCCGATCCTTTCTTGCCGACACCAAAAAGTATCAAGGATTGGTGATCGACGTTAAACCTACCCAAGTGTTCTTGGATTGACTCTCTCGAAAATTTCTCGATGCTGAAAGTATATTGGGGATCGACGATTGGCGATATGTTTATTGTAGACAAAATACATTGTTTTAACCCTTCTAGATTTCCATGACCCCGAGAAAGTGCATCGTTCATCGACTATTAGTGGTTTATTTATGGATGTTTTCAATGTTTATTCCTTCCATACTTTACCGACACCGATGGGGATCACACATCTCCTGAATATTCTTGGAAAATAACCTATGCAAACCAAATCCTCTTTCTACCGAAGCCAATGATGCATCGGGGATCGACAATTAGTGTAACTATATGGCCACTTTATCTACTTGAATTTTGTCGATGCTGAACACAAGCGTGTTAGTCACAATGTTAGCTACAGATTATTAATTATAATGTCAATTTCTTTTAGACACAAGGTTTATTTTAACAATTTCAAACACATCCGACTTGATCGATAAGAGTCATGGAAACAAAATAAACCATCCCTCCATAATGAACTCAATTTAGCTAGTCAAAAAAAACTAGTGGTACCCAAAAAGTGATAAAATTTCCTAGCTCAACACCGTTCTAGGAAATTGTGGGTAGCATGGTCACGTGATCCTTTACCAAAAATATGTGAAGGAGCTTACAAAACTATGTTATGATAGTTGGTTTTGATTTTATGGCCCGGGACCAAATTGCCAACATGTTCCTAAATGGATTGACGAGGCGAGTTGCAATTCATGATAACACTATAACTATGCCTCGGATGGATGAATCGTCAGTTTCATTAGATTTTAGGTATCGGGTTTTACCTAGTGGGGCCCCTTCATTTTCATTCCATTTCCTGGAAAAGTGTTTGTTGCGGGATCTTCAGAACTACGGTTTTGTTAAGTGATGCAAAGTGAAATTTCTGAACAAGAGGTCAATTTTCAAGAACACTATGCTGGGAGATTGTGGGTAGCATGTTCATGTGGACCTTCACCAAAGGGATGTGCAAGATCTTATAGAACTCTGTTCTATCACTTGGTTTGGATTTTATGCTCTTAGAAAAAATTTCCAACATGTCAGTGAATGGCTTGAGGAGGTGAATTGCAACTCGCAATAAAACTCTAACCGGGTCTTATATGGAAAAATCGTCGGTTTCATTGGATTTGACAAACTAGGTTTCAGCTAGTGGGGCCCCTCCAATGTCATTCTGTTTCCCAATAAAGTGTTTGTTGGAGGATCTTCGGAGCTAGGGTTTTCCTTAGTGAGGCACAATGCAATTTTTGAACAAGAGGCTTATTTTCAAGAACATTGTGTTGGGTAATTGTGGGTAGCGGGGTCACATTGGCCTTGGAAAAATATATTTGTGGCATATTATGAAACTTTGTTATGCTACTCGATTTGAATTTTATGCCCTTGGACCAAATTGACAACATGTCCCTTAATGGCTTGACGAGGCGAATTGAAACTCGCGATAAAAATCTAACCGAGCCTCAGATGGATGAACCATTAGTTTAATTGGATTCAAGGCACTAAATTTCATCTATTGGGGTCACTCTACTATCATTCAGTTTCCCATAAAATAATTTGTTGGAGCATCTCCGAAACTAGGATTTTTCTTAGTGAGGCACAGTGCAATTTTTGAAGAAGAAGTTGATTTTAAAGAACAATTTTCTAGGAAATTGTAGGTACTATGTTCATGTGGGCCTTATCCAGATAGACATGAAATACCTTATGTAACTTTGTTATTCTGCTCAATTTTTATTTTACTCCCCTATACCAAATTTCCAACATGTCCCTAAATGACTTGAGGAGGCAAGTTGAAACTCACGATAAAAATCTAACTGGGTCTTAGATGGATGAACCATCAATTACATTAGATTATAGGAACAAGGTTTCATCTAGTTCCCCCCCCTCCACTAGCATTTCATTGTTCATAAAAGCGTTTGTTCGGGAATCTCAAGAACTAGGGTTTTTCTTAGTGCTTATTAAATATTGTTGACAATTTAACACCTTCTAAGGATATACATGGAAAGGCTAGGCTAGGAAAGACAAGTAAAGGCATGGAAAGACAAGGCAAGGCAAGGAAAGAAAAGGAAAGGAAAGGAAATAAAATGCAATGAAGGGCTAGGCAATGCTAGACATGGAATGGAAAGGATAGGAAAGACAAGTAAATAAAATCCAAGCCAATACAAGATATGACAAGGCATGGTAATAAAAGGTAAGAAAAGCAAGACAAAGCAAGAAATACAAGGCAATTCATGGTAAGAC
Organism: Picea engelmannii; assembly: GCA_009831015.1. Taxonomy (NCBI): domain Eukaryota; kingdom Viridiplantae; phylum Streptophyta; class Pinopsida; order Pinales; family Pinaceae; genus Picea; species Picea engelmannii. The sequence goes on from ML782912.1 coordinate 1,797,212, forward strand.
AAGGCATTGCATGACAAGGAAACAAAAGTAAGACAAGGAAAGGCATGGAAAGACAAGTCAAGGAAATACAAGCCTAGAAAAGGAAAGGAAATCCAAGGAAAACCAAGGTAAGATAATGAAATAAAATGTAGGTAAAGGAAAGGAAAGATAAGGTAAGAAAGGTAAGGCAAGGCTAGGCAAGGCTAGACATGGAAAGAAAAGAAATGGCATGGAAAGGATAGGAAAGACAAGGAAAGAAAAGGAAAGGAAAGTAAAGATAAGACAAGGAGAGGTAAGGAAAGGCAAGGTAAGAAAGAAAAGGCAAGGAAGACAAAGAAACACATGGAAAGCCAAGGCATGGAAATATAAGGAAATATAAGGCAAGAAAAGAAAGACAAGGAAAGGCATGGAAATACAAGGCAGGGCAAGACAAGGCTAGGCAAGGAAATCCAATCCAAGCCAAGAGAAGGGAAGGAAAGGCAATGAAAGCAAAGGAAAGCAAAGGAAAGGCAAGGCATGGCAAGAAAAGGAATGGAAAGACAAGGAAAGGAAAGGAAGGACAATACAAGGAAAGACAAGGTAAGTCAAGGCAAGGTAAGCAAAGGAAAGACAAGGCTAGGCAAGGAAACCAAAGGAAATGCAAGGCTATACATGTAAAGGAAATTCAAAGCAAGGAAAGGCAAGACAAGGCAAGGCGAGCTTTGGTAATCATAGAAAGGAAAGGAAATCCAAGACAAGAGAAGGCAAGAAAAAGAAATTCAAGGGTAGAAATAGTTCTCTGAAAACAATAATGTACCAAAAAATACAAGAATACCATAACAACCATAAAATGAAGCCAAAATTTCAATCATTCATAAATCTAAAATATGTATTCATTTATACCTTTTACACATTTGTTCAATGGAAGTCAAAGAAAGGAAAGGCAAGGGAAGGGAAGGCATGGAATGAAAAGCGAAGGAATGGAATGAAAATTCAAGTCAAGGCATGGAAATGCAAGGTAAGGCAAGGATACACATGGCAAGGCAAGGCAAGGCAAGGTTAGCTTTCAAGTGTGCTAGAAGTAGTCACACTAAAATAGTGGAGTGGAAACAGTGGAATCGTCAGGTGCACAGTTTCAATCTTTGAAGTACTAATTTCTGATGCACGTTCAGAACTAGTAATCTTTGACATTCAATCCCAGGGAAAATTTTCAATTTCATCCCCGACAACGGAGCCATAAATGTTAGCACTAGAAGTCACCTCTAGATTGTCACAAAGGTAATCCTGATACCCATCAGTTTTATATGTCACAATGAATGAATAAGGGTGGTCGAATGGGTGCAGACCCAAGAGAATATCGCTTTAACTCAAAATCCCAAACCAGGAAAAACATAAGCAAGTGAGATATTGATCTAACTCTAGGAAGGAAGTTGAGTTTAAAATGAGAAGAGGGAAGACTTGGTGAGAAAATGTAAGAGTCTTCTATGGACATCTGGTCTTCCAACAGGCTAAGGAAGAAAATCTTCAAGAACAAGATCCTCTTGGAACCGAAGTTTCAGACACTAAAATATGCCTAAATGACACAGTTATAACAACATGATGATCAAAACTACATCACAATGCTACTGTAACAACTCGACTAGATTCTCCAATTCTGAGCTACTTAGTGTAAGTGGGAAAAGATAACACAATAAACGAATTAAAACTAGTGAAAATATTGCAGTGATCAAACCTACATCACAAAAACATAACTACCCTCAACTGGATCCTCCAATTTTGAGTGTTTTAACACAATTGTTTACAGAGATATGGAAAGAAGTTGACTTTCATTAAACAAGAAGTCTCAAATACAGATGCTTAACTAGAGGAACCAGTGCGTCCTCAAAAATTTACAATACATGAGCCTAACTCAACCATCGATGACCCTTAAAAAAGATCAAAATTGAGTATAAATACTCAGAACTGCTCATGGCCCTCAGGGATACGATAGTACCACTGCATTCAAATCTTTGTGTTTCCTCCTTCTCATGTAAGACTGCACATGTTTTCCTCTCTTAGATGTGAATATAAAACAGTATGTACTTTGTAGGAAAACCCATTTACAGAGGAGGTCTGGGCTGTCATCTAGCCATGATCCGGATTATTTTCAACATGAAATGAGATCAGAGATATAATAAAGAAATGCACAGAGATATCACAGATATTAAATAATATAACAGAAATGTATCAGAGATGCAACCATAAACACAGATATACAGTAATACACGATTTATATTAATGAAATAAATGTACAGAGACCATAAAAATACAGAGTGAAAGACTTGCTAGAATGGTAGCAGCTTATCTCTGAGAAGAGACGTGACGGCTACTCACATTCAAAAGAAGATGATTACAATGAGTATATAAAGGCATTTTTACAATAAACAGGAATTCCAAAAACCCTAGACATTAAAAACCTAACCCTAGGAGATGAAGCACCAAAAGTCATGTGGGCCCCATTTCGATAAGTTAGTACATCAACTTCCCCGGGACGTAACTTTTGCATACAATCTCCGTTTTAGGAGTATGATATCTCGTTGGAAAGGTATCATCAAGGAGATTAATTTTAGGGGGTTCAATCATGCCTTTGTCTATCATTGAGAACCTTTATCTTGAAAAACCTTCATTTAGGCCCTCAAAATGGCCCCAGAAGTTAAAACCTGCTAAAAATAGTAAATTGCCAAAATTGCCAGAAAACTATTTTGAGCCAGTCGGAAAAGGTGGGTGGCCACTAGTATCCACCTAGATCAATCCTCCCTCCTTAGGAAGCAATGGTATCCATTGTGTTGAGTTCCCGAGGGAGAGGGAAAAGCGTTTGTTGAATCTGCATCTTGGTGAGCTGCTTGTATTGTTGGAGACGTCGCGTTGCTTAGTTTGTGGAAGTTTGTCATGAACCTGTTGAAGCTGAGGTTGTTCAACAAGTTGATCTACATGAGAGGAAGGTGTGAAGAAGGAATATTTGTGCTTTGTTGCAACCTTGTCGACCTGCTTCTATTGGATAGAAGGTGCAGGGGGTGAGACTGTAGTGGTTGTAGTGTCCTTTTGTTCCCCTTTTGAACAGATTGTGAAGAAGCTGAATTTTGCAGTATGAGGTACTACCTTGCGACACTTTTTAGGTGGAATAATAGTTGGAACTACCTCTGGTATTCTATAGAAATGACCCCCCAAAGTAACAATGACACTAAGGGGTTGAGACTCATAAACAACATGGTGTCTCCACATATATGGTTGGCCCAAGAGAACATCATAGACATCCAGTGGGGCAACATCACATAATACCTCATCCTTGAAGGGTTGGATGCCATATGACAATCGACACTATTGGCTGACATGAAGATCTCATCCTTACCAAAGCCACCCGATGTTGTGTGGTTGCGGGTGTGGTGTTGTCAACAATCCCAACTGTTTGATGACCTCTACTGAGATGAGGTTTTTCTAGCTTCTGATATCAATAATAAAATGCAGCGGGGTCCCCTTCACCCACTTCTGTGAATGAAAAAGGCACTCCCCCTCTTCAGGATCTGTTGGTTCTTCTGGTTGAATTTTTTTTGTCTCGACAATAACAGTGGGGTCTGCATCAATGATCTGTCCTTTACCAGTATTTTCAGAATCAGATTTTGAATCAGGGTTTGGCTCCTTGTCTTTGATCTTGGCCACCAATGAATTTTTTGAGCGACATTCATTAGTGTTGTTCCAAGGGATTTTGTGGAAATCACACCATTTCCGGTTTCCTTGTTTGTCTTCCCATGGCCCTTATTTTCATGTGTCTTGGACTGGTTTTCAGGAGACTATTTGTTAGGGCCGTCTTTGTCATATTTTGGTTGTTGCAGATTTGCAAACCTGAATTCCCATTTTTTTTGGTGCTTAAATTTATTCTCAATTTTAACATCATATCGATAAGTAACACCGAGTGATGAGATGTCCAGAAAATCCATTTTAGTATGGATGTATTTGTGTAGAGACCCATGGTATTTTAGAACCAAATGTCACTCAGAGTCTTTGATACCCATCTTGGTGCGCAAGGTATGGAAGGTATTGGTGAACTCCAAAACTGCTTGGCCCCTTTCTTGCCGCAGTGTGGTCCATCTCATGTATTGGTCCTCATAGTTGCCAATAGGGTAATATTGTTCTTTTACCGCATCCACAAAAAAATCCCAAGTGGGATCAGCCCCATATATTCCAGACTCCTCTATGGAACTTTTCTCCCAGTAAGTTTCCCACCAATGTTTGACATGAGGGAGAGATTTAAGGAGTGCGAAGGTGATCTTTTCTTTGATGGAAAATTTGTAAATAGAGAAATAACCTTCTAGCAGAGTTAACCATTTTTCTAGGGCTTCTGCATCCATCTATCCTTCAAATATAGGAATATAAAAATTAAATTGTACCTTGAAAGGCGAGGTGCGTCCAAAGTGGTTGCTTGATGAAGATGTGACTGATGGTATGGGCAGAAGTTTAAGGATGTGGACAAAATTCTCCATCATTTCGTCCCTCTGTTGCGTGAGAGCTCGCTCAAGCAATAGATTGATAGGATCATCTGCTCCGTCATTTTTATTTTCTTACACCATTGAGGGTTTCTTGGGTGTGCAAGAGCGATTTTCTTAAAGAGAGACAAGCTCGAGACCCAACTTTCTATACTCAGACATCGTCAGGGACATGCACTGAAAAAATGATCAAGAGCATCCTGCTCTGATACCACTAATCCAGATTATTTTGGGCCGAAAATGAGATCGGAGATATAATAAAGAAATGCACAGAGATATCACAGATATTCAATAATATAACAGAAATGTATCATAGATGCAACCATAAAACCATATATACAGTAATACATGATTTCTATTAATGAAAGAAATATACAGAGACTGTAAAAATACAGAGTGAAAGACTCGCTAGAATGGTGGCAGCTTATCTCTGAGAAGAGATGTGATGGCTACTCACATTCACAAGAAGATGATTACAATGAGGCTTTGAAGGAATTTTTACAATAAACAGGAATTCCAAAAACCCTAGACATCCAAAAACCTAACCCTAGGAGATGAAGTGCCAAAAGTCATCTGGGCCCCATTTCGGTAAGTTAGTACATCAACTTCCCAGGGTCGTAACTTTTGCATACGATCTCTGTTTTAGGCGTATGATAGCTTGTTGGAAAGGTATCGTTGAGGAGATTAATTTTGGGAGCTCAATAATGCATTTGGATTTAAATGAGAACATATACCTTGAAAAACATTCATTTAGGCCCTCAAAATGGCCCCGTAAGTTAAAACCTGCTAAAAATAGTAAATTACCAAAATTGCTAGAAAACTATTTTGAGCCAGTCGAAAAAGATGGGTGGACACCGATATCCACCTGGATCAAGCCACCATGACCATCCTTTATTTACTTCCATTAATGGGGTGAAACGAGGCTTCAACCACCACCCCCTATTTCCATTAACTACCTTCATTGGGATCATGATGAGTTCTGACATCCATGAATGCCCGAGGTGGTGCCTTGACTTCTTCAAATCAATCTCGACACTTCAAGCCCTGTTTCTCTTCTTTTGCAATCAATACATGCACTTTTGGCCCTTTGGAGAAGCTCCTTTCCATCATTCCACATGACCTTGGGCCATGGCCCTCCGCTTATCCCCTATGACATTTTGGGACTTTGCATATCGGGATTTCTCACTCCCCTTGATTCACAACATCATGATGCCCAAAATCTTGAAATGGTCATATCCAGATCGACGGTCGGATTTGATCTAAAATTTATGGCCAAGATTGCTTCCCCGAAGACCCCACGTCACCATCTCTACGCAAGAGGTGCTAATATTCTTCTCGGACCCTCACACCATAGGGCCACAGGATATGAACATGGGCCCAAACTTTGAACGCTTCACGATTTCACGTGTCGGGAGCTTGCGTTGTGCTCCATGCTCGAACCTTCAATATGAAAAATAACGATTTCACATTATCTACTGCCACATGCCCCTCTGCTTTAGACGGACCAGATCAAATTGTCATTGTGGGACCACATACCATCGAAAGTCCTGGGAATACTTTTGTTTGGCCCAGATCCTATGCCACACGTCCCTTGGAATGGACGACCCTGATTATTTCTTGATTTCTCATGTCGCGAGTTTTTAGTATTTTCCCTCCCACTTTCTCATGAAAATATGACCCAACGGTCCATATCTTTCCCTTGATCAATGACTGTGATCTTTTCACGATTTCACGTTTCAGGAGTCTCTGATGTGATCAACTCTCGACCTCCTGATTCACGAAATTGCGAATATGTTGATGGTGCGCCACATGTCCCTTTGAAATGAATGACCCGTATCTCACGATTTTGGGCTTTGGTTTCATGCTAAACTTTACGCAACTCTATAATCCCAATCACTCGATGGTCGTCGATCTAATTTATCTGATGGATTCGATGGCTGAGACTGAGCATGTGCTTGATGGAATTTCTTCGACCAGGTATGTGTGTGCCTTTGCATAATCGCACCCCAACTTTGGATAAAAATAAATATGGTGGGTTTTTAAACCTGTTTTCTCGCATTTGGTTACCCAATGGCCAACTTAAAAGGAAAAACATCCCCTTGCAAGAATAACTGCTAATAGAAGGGTGTAGTTACAAAAAAATAAACCATTTATAAGACAGTACCAACGATAATTGTGTCTCTACATATTCTAAAATGCTAATTCTACCATCGATCCACATGGGCATGTTGAACATAATGTTGTGTCTTTTTTATGAATTTCTTGACAAAGTCACATACTCGTACCAAGGAAGTCACCAATTGTATCTTTTTTCTTTTCTTCCCTCCATCGCTATCATATGTGACATATTTGAATCTTTGTAAGGAAACCTCCTTCCTCCCCAATTCATACTCATTTCTTACATGAATTCACTTGCTCGATAATTCAATTCCATTGCACCTGGGGCATGTCCCATCTAAGAAATGTTTTTGATAAAATGTACAACTCTTTGGCCTTGTACACAATATGTTTTGAATACAGTTTCTATATGATGATGGCGATAATATAACTAGGCATTCTTTCACAAGAGTGTTATTCAATACACAATATGTGTGTGTGTGTGTGTGTGTGTGTGTGTGTGTGTGTGTGTGTGTGTCATAATAATAACCATACTCATTGTGATATATAGAACAACATGTGTTACTAATTGTGTTTATTCGAACATACCAAGGCTTTTATTTATGGAAAGATCTTTGGCCCAAGTTAAGTGCACTATGTATTGTCATGAATCTCTTATACAATTGTGTCTGTGTAATTTCAAGAAAGTGTTTAATATTGGGTTCATGGTCCCTAGATCCCCTTCACAATTTTAGTACATATTTTTGGTTGGAAGAAGGCCTAGTGTTCTCATGCCAGAAAGTATGTACTAGTCACTTAACGGCTCCAATTAAATTCACGTTAGAATGAGGTAGCCTACTAGTGAAGGCCCAAAAATATTTTGGGCCACCTTTTCTGAGCCTATATCATCTATTAGAATACTTTCTAAGGGTTTTGATATTTCATTTAACGAGATGAGAGGTTTGTTGGAGAAAATGTTGTTTTCTTGCGATCTTGCTAACAATTGATTGTGATAAGACACATCAGGCTGCATTACGGTCTTTAGAATGAGATTTCTTACAATTTTTTTAAAACATCCACAAGGTTTCTAACAATATGATGAGTTGTTTATAAGATTTTGATTGTTTTAATGCCTAAAATTATCCTAACAACAGTTGAAATTCTATATTTTAGTAAAGACAAAAATAATTGACATTTAGCAGCAACAAATTTTGGTTCAAAATATTCTTTAATGATTTTATAAGAATGATAATGAATAGTCCAGTTAGGTAACTTACCTTCAAGTGATGCTAGACCACTTTCATCCACCTGAATTTGTTTAGGAGTTCTTCGTTGCACACTACTCAATCTAGGTAGGGACAATGAAATCATATTCTGACACTCTTGACCTCTCTGTTGTGGAGTTAACAATGTTCCAGTTCTTTCCCCCTGAATCATCGACGAATAAATTCTGGGAGGAGAGTGGACATGCCCATGACTAGTTTCTAGAATGTATGACTATCCAACAAGAGGTTGCACCACAATAACTTCTTCACTAGAAGGTTGTGCACATGTTTCCTCTCTAATTTCATTCATTTTATAATTATCTCCAAGAAAATCCTCCATCATCTGGTCATCCAAAACAACTTTTCTTGATGATATAGAGATTGGAGGTACAATATAAGTCTGAAATCGATTGGTCTCTACTGAAATACTATGCTTTTATTGTGGTGATGGAATATAAACAAAAATGACATATGTTTCTCTAGAAATTGGATTGGAATCTTCTGAAAGCCTTCATTTTGACATACATAACCTTGAATTTTCTCTTTCTTCATTTACCATTCAATGGGTTTTTCTTTCCTCAAATACTTTCTACCTCAATTTCGTAGGTTCCCCATATTTAAAGAGAAAAATTGTCTTCCAAGTGCACCACAACAAATTTGTCTTGGTATTACACAAGAAGAAACAATTAACAATTACAATTAAAATTAAAATTACACAAATTTGTCTTGGTATTACACAAGAAGACACAACTAACAATTCCAATTCCAATTGGACAATTTTTTCTTCGTATTACACAAGACAAAATTAACAACTTCAATTCCTGTTGGAATAATTTGTCTTGGTATTACACAAGAAGACACCACTGACCATTACAATTGGAAAAAAATTCCTTGGTATTACACGATAACGCACAACTAACAATTCCAATTGGACAAATTTGTCTTGGTATTACACAAGAGATGGATGAAGGTGAGTGTGTTTGGAACATTAAAATTCCCAACAATAATGCATGTGCATTATGGATAGACATGGATGAGTTCCAAGAACACTCAACCTCAAGGCTTTCAAGTCAAAAGAGAGTTTGCATTCTCTTAATGCAAAATATATAACATTTATTGCAGACCGAACAAATTTATGAATAAATATGTATAGGGGTTTGGGGACAACTAGGACCTAAGAGCTTAAGATTGAAATTGTTTTGAATCATGGAGAAATGGTTATAGCACCAAGATGGAGGTACAAGGGTTGTGGGGCCTTCAACAAGAGGTATACACATAGTGCATTTAGGGATTTGGTGTGGAGGGGGTTAAGGTTCGATTATAGGTTATTCCTAGGATTATATGGAGCTAGGGGGGTCTCGGTCATGGTCTAGTTCTAGGTCATGGTCATAGTATAGGTAAAGGTCATGGTCTAGGTCATGGTCATGGTATAGGTGTAGGTCATGGTATATATCTATCTCTATTTGTATGTCGCGGTCTAGGTCATGGTATAGGTATATCTACAGGTTTATGTCATGGCCTAGGTCATGGTCATCATATAGGTATAGGTCATGGTATATGGTGTAGGTCATGGTCTATGTTATAGGTCTAGGTATTACCATTCATTTTCATGTCTAGGTCTAGGTCTAGGTATTGAAATGTCTAGGTCAAGGCCATTTCTTTCCTTGTGATGTACCAAACTTTATATAGTGTGTGAGATTATGAGAGGGAGAGAGAGGAATATATAAAGTGGGGGTAGAGAGAGAGTGTATGAGAGTGTGAGAGGAAGAGAGAGGAAGACATAGAGGGAGGGTGGAGAGAGAGGAATATAGAGAGTGTGAGAGAGGGAGAGAGGAAGACAAAGAGAGTGGGTGAGAGTGAGGGAGAGGTAGATAGAGAGGGGGGGTAGAGAGAGAGAGTGAGAGGTAAAGAGAGAAAGGGTGGAAAAGTGAGTGATAGAGAGGGAAGGGGATATAAAGTGAGGAGGAACAAGGAGTATAT
>ML782912.1:1822312-1850407 GCA_009831015.1 Picea engelmannii
TTCCCATAAAAGGTGGAACTTGATAGGAATATGTTTGGGTTTGTAATCCTTCAATAGATTCTTGGAGATGCTTATAGCAATGGTGTTGTCATAGAATATTGAAATAGGCTTGTAATATTTTACTTCTATGTCTTGCAGGGTTTGCTTCATCCAAAGGACCTCAGTGCAACATGCAACTGATACAATATATTCTTCTATGGATAAGGATACTGAAGAATGCTTCTTGCTCAATGAGGACACCATAAAATCACCCAAGTAGAAGGTTTATCCACTGGTACTTCTTCTATCATCAATGTTTCTTTCCCAATCTACATCTATGTATGTAACCATAGTCATCTCATTCCCTTTTGAATACCACAGTCCAAGCTCTATTGTTCCTTTGAGATATTTGAAGATCCTCTTTACTCTCATAACATGGGTTTCCTTCGGTGCTACTTGAAATATTTCAACCTATCCAACTACTTGCATCACATATGTTCTTGAGGAAGTCACATAGAGTAGGATTCCAATCATCGATCTATAGTTTCTATGATATGATTATTTATATTCATCATCTTTTCACAACTTGCAACCGGTCACCATAGGAGTACTCAGGTTTGCAATATTCCATTCTGAACTTCATCAACATTTATTTTATGTACTTGGTTTAGGAGATTAATATACCTTCATCTAATTGAGATATATGGCGTCCCAAGAATAAATTCAATATCACTGAGTAGGTACATTTCAAACTCACTCTACATGTCCTTGGAAAACTTCTGATTCAACCTATCATCATCACTTCCAAATATGATGTCATCCACATATAATTCAATGATAAGTATGTTGTCCTGATCCACTTTTATGTAGATATTTCTATATGCATTTCCCTTTATGAATCCTTGTTTTTGTAAGTACTTGTTCAGTCTTGAATATCAGGCTCTAGGGGCTTGTTTGAGTCCATACACAGCTTTCTTCAATATGAAAACATAATATTCCCTTTATGATAGTAAAAACCATTCTGGTTTTCGATGTAGAATTCTTCCTCTAATTCACCATTTATAAATGTTGATTTTATGTCCATCTGATAGACTGTGCTTCTTTTGGAACATGCAAAGGCCAATATCATCCTGATTGATTCCATTCTGGAAACAAGAGAAAAGGTTTCTTCAAATACTATTCCTTCAACTTGAGCATATCCCTTGCATACTAACCTTTTTTTTTCCTGGTTACATCTCCATATTCATTTAGTTTGTTTCTAAACAACCATTTTGTACCAATCATGTTTTTTTCCTTAGGTCTTGGAGCTAGTTCTCATGTATCATTCTTCTCTATTTGATTCAATTCTTCTTCCATGGACTTGATCCAATGTTTGTTATTATTGTCTTTCTCAAATATACTTGGTTAAACTGTGGATAATAATGCTAGATGTATTTGTTTTGGTTTATATGTTAATTTTCTTCTTCGAGTTTCTATTCCTACAATTTTATCCCTAATAATTTGTTCTAGTGGATGATTTTTTTGACACCAACGTTTAAGGTGTCTGGAGATCTTGATGATTGTATTATGTTTATTCTTTCTTTGATTTTGGTTTCTTCTCTTATGGTTCCTCTTCTTCATTTTATTACTTCTCTTTTGAATTTTTGTTTTCTTCTCTAGTCTTCACCACATTTGTTTCATCAATCCTTACATTGATGATATCCACTATTTGTTGAGTCTTAGGTTGTAGCATTTGTATGCCTTGATTTTTCTTGAGTATCTAACTAGTATTCCTTCATCAACCCAAGAGTCAAATTTTCCAATCTTATTGTCTTCTCTTTCTATGTAATATTTTCTTCCAAACACTCTAAAGTGATTGACATTCACCATTATTCCCTTCCATAGTTCATATGGAGTCTTGTCATTGTTACTTCTAATAATTACTCTGTTCAATATATGAATAATTCTATGTACTTCTTGCACCCAAAATATCTCACCTTGCTTGGAATATTTCAACATGGTTCTGGCCATTTCCTATACAATATTTTTCTTCCTTATAGAGACTCCATTTTGCTAGGGTGTCCTAGCTGCTGAGAATTGTATTTTTATTTCATGCTCGTCATGAAAATCCTAGAATTATTTTGAGGTGAACTCACCTCCACTTTTTGATCTCAAGCACTTGATTTTAAAATCAGTCTCATTTTCAACCATCTCTTTGAATATCCTAAAACATTCAAACACCTATGTTGTTTTATTGAGAAAACAAACTATGATCATTCTTGTATAATCATGAATAAGTAGCATGAAGTATTGTTCACCATTCAACCCTTTTCGTTCTCATTGGTCTGCATATATCAGTGTGTACAATATCCAATGGTTTATTGTTAGAGTAATGTTTTTTGAACTCAGTTCTTATTTTTCTCCCATGTTGGCAGTGCTTGCATGAAGTGATTGTTGTCTTTGAAATTCCAGGAATTTCTCTCACCACTTCCTTTCTGCTGATTTTGAAAAGATTGTCACAGTTCATATGGCCCATTATTCAGTGGCAATGCCAACTTTCATCTTCCCTTCCTAATAAACATATTTTCTTTATGATCTCATTTAATATGTATATGTTTTTTGGAGTTCTTATTGTTGTCACCACCAATATGCTTGATCCTTGTTTCCTTATCTAACATTTATTTGAGTTGAATAGAAGTGTATGTCCTTGGTCACACATTTGACTTACACTTAGTAGATTATGCTTCATATTATTGACAAGTAGGACATTTTCTACCATGGCATATTTTCTTCCAAGCTTCATTGTGCCCTTTCCTATCATTTTGGATGACTTATCATTTCCAAATGAAATTTATCCATCTCTTTCTTTATTTAGAGTTACAAATATATCTTTGTCCCCTATCATGTGCTTTGAAAAATAATTGTCAACTTACCAATCACTTTTTGTACTTTGGGCTTGTAGAGCAATCAAACATTTTTCAATGTTTAGTTTATCTGTAACACTCTTGTTTCCCCCAATATGTAATTAATCATATTTAATGATTTCCATGAAATATCATGAAAACATTGTAAATGTATTAATGATCAATATAAAATTCCAACAACTGACTGTGGGGGTGAAGCCTTGAGTATTTTCCATGATACCATGAGAGGGATTAACGAGGGGAAGAAAGAGAGTTCATATGTAAAGAACCCAATTCACCTTGTTGAATAATGTGAAGGAAATGATCATATTTCCTTTAATTTGTCGTTGAAGACAAATGGTTAATGGGAAGGGGTTGGTAGTTGAAAAACCAACCACCCTCAATGAATGTGGATATGGAAAATATGACTAGGAGAGTAGACGATGCCAACCAAAGGTACAACAAAGTACCAGTTGTTTTGTCTAGGAATGACCCACAAAATTCCTTTTGTCATAAGGAAGAGGACAGGTTGAGAAATTTCCTATATGGGCCGTGCAAGAGAAGAATACATGAGGGAAGATAGAGTAAGGTTCATGTCTGGAGGAGAGAAGTGATGTGTTTTATGGCTTCATGAATTAGAGTTGTTGCAAGAGAATGAGCTAGTAAGAACAAAGAATAACTTGATAGTATCATGTCTTGGTATGGGGGTGGCAGCTAGCCGAAGTGACTAAGCATGTAGAGCCTATGTTTGGGTGGAAAGGTGAACACCCACAGTCAGTTAAATGGATACATCTTGTGAATAGATAAGTATCTCATATAATCTATGTAATAGAATTAATGGTATGGATGGATGCATGTGATTGTGTGTAATCGTGTATACCTGGTCAATGGTATTGATATTGTTCTAATGGAATTCATTGTACTCGCATAATAATACGTCTAAATTGAATTGCATGTGTTTTTCCTATATAAGAAAGAGGACCCTACATTTTACCTTAGTGGATTAAATAAATAGTAAAATTTATTTCCTCTTGTGAGCATAACTTCAGATATATCGATATGTTTGTGCCTCCTCGGCACATAGAAAAGTATTTCTATAGTGCGTGTTGGAAAATAATTTTGGATGAGAAAAACTAGGTTTTGGGAAATGTGCCATAAAAAGGAAAGAGGAAAAGGGAGTACCAGAGCACATGGTGATGCAATTTACACACCTGTATCAATTATAACATCTACAGAACCATGCTCTGGCCTCAGAATACACAACATAACTCATATTTAACACAAAACAGACAATTCATTTACCGTTGTTAATACTGAAATATAATAAATTAATTACAACGACAAGAACGCATACAAGCTATGAATCCTTGCTTTTATTATTGATTTTCGAAAGCCCCTTATTACAATCGAATCGAGGAATACATATTTCTCACCGGACTAGATATGGTTATTGTGTTTTAATTCTACAACTAACACTGTCTCTTCTCGATATCATCCTTGGTGGCTGTCTCAGTCCCTTCCAATGGACCTGAGATAAATCCTCCTTTCTTCTAGCTCAAAAATCTAACCCCAACATCTTTCTTCCTCCTCTTTTTATGTCATTTTTTTTAGTCTATTTGTTTCCCCTTCTATTGGAAAGATGAATAGTCATGATTGTTCACTGCCTAGTCATTTTTCCAATTTGATTTTGTTTCCTCTTCCTTCACCAATGATTTCCACTTGTTACTTAATCTTCACAAGCTATGTGGACTGAATTTGGAATCAAAACATTGAGTAGCAACACAAGAAATCCAACAGGAATCTTGTAGTGTGAAGTCATAGCATAGGAGTTGCAACACCAATCTTGTTGCATGGAGTTGCAATGTAAGATTTGCAACAAGTTGTAGCACCAATCCTGTTGTGTGGAGCTGCAATGAGTTGCAACACTATCAATTGTAAAAAGGAGTAACAACCGAGTTTTTTAGTAGAGTTGTATCCATCCTTATTTGATTTAATTTAACTTGTAAAGAATTGAAATGTTTTTGGGTGATGAAGATTTCCCAGAACTAAATATTCTCCTGCATCAGACACCCTTGGTAAGAAAAAAATGAGCTCCCAACTGATGTGGTTGTTGTTCTAGAAAATGAAGAGTTTCCTAAGTGCTTTATTTCTTCTTATAAAACCCATGATGCATCATCAAATCCTCTGTTTTTCCATTTGACTAACTATTCTAGATATTACTTATTGCAAGTTTTTCTACCAATCCATGTGGCCAAAATTTCTTCCACTTCCTTAGCTTGCTTGACTAGTTTTTTTCCCATCCGTCCAGGGTACTTTCATCATCACCATTTCTCTTTCATGGAAATCATACAGATAAACAACATTGAATGTTGGAGATATATCGAACTTGTTTGGAAGTTCCAACTGATAAGCATTATCAAAAACATTCATGAAGATTTTGCACGGTCCTATCTTTTTATACTTAAGTTTGTTATAAGTACCTCTGGGAAATAGTTCCTTTCTCAAGTAAGCCATGAATAAATCACCTTCTTTAAATATTTTATGTCTTCACTACAGGTCTATCCTTTGTTTATACTTTTTCTTTCATTCCTGTAGTTTTTTCTTCACCTTCACATGCAATTCATGCATAATGTCTACAAAATCAATGGCATCAACACTCCTTTTATCTCCTAGATCCGATAAATCAACCAAATATAAAACCCCTTTAGGTGACATGCCATAAAAAATTTGGAATGGTCTCTTCCCATTAGATATGTTCATTGAATTGTTGTAAGTGAATTCAAATTGCGCCAAACCTAAATCCCACTGACTAGGATTTTTGGGACTCAAACTTCTCAATAAGTTTCCTAAACTTTGGTTCACCACCTTGGTTTTCCCATCAGTTTTGGGATGATAGGTCAAATTGTACAGAAACTTAGAACCCAATATTTTCTAAAGTTTCCTCCAAAAGTGACCAAGAAAGTTTGTGTCTCTGTCTGAAGTAACACTCCTCGGTATTCCATGTGGCACTTGTTAGGTCGAGCCCCTAGTCATCTGTTTGCTCTAGTCAAATGGTTTGACATGGCCACATTTTCGTGTAAAAGGTTTTATAACCCACAAAATGCACCATCTATTAGGCCCTTGGGCTGCTACTCCTAGTCACGTGCCTTGGTCAGTTGGGCTAGCTCTGTCGACCGGGCACTATCCCAAAAACTTATGAATACTCCAACTTAAATATAACTTATTCCATTTGTTTAAATAAATAAAAAATGTGGCAAGTTGGTTAGCACTTGTTCCGAAGAATTGGGCTATGGAGGGGGTCCCATGGTTGATTCTTGCAGAGGAAAAACATTTTTTTGAACCGACCCACTCTAGGCAAATCTGGGGTGCCACATGGTGCCCTCTGATTGGGCCATGTGTCGCCCTGTGATTGAACCATATATTCCATTCACCAAAACAGTCAACGCATAATCAACACCATGTCACCGTCCTCTTAGCCTACCACATCACTGTCATACAACCACGTGTTGTACCTTGATTCTGCAATGTCAGCATCCATATTACCAAGTCACTTGCCCAATCAGTTGCCACGTCAACATTTGTACTTCCACTTGTCATGTGTACTGCCACATGTAAGACTATCATTGGGCCATGTCAGCATTCTATACATCCACATGTCACACCTGTATAATTCCATGTCTTAAATCCGTACAATGCCATGTGTAACATCCGTACAGTGCCATGTGTTACATCTGTACAATGCCACGTGTCAATTTTTGATTGGTTCACATCAGCCTTTGAAAATGCCAAAAAGGAGTTACACATGTCACCTACTTGTTCTACCATGTGTCCCTGATGACATCATCATGATGTCATGCTGACATACTACTGACATCAACATTACGTCCTGTTGACTGTTGATTGTTGACCAGTTGACTTTTTTTCCTGTTTTGGAAATCGATCATAACAGGATAAGTTTCGCATATGGTGTCCATTTTTGGAAAAACATATATGGCCATAATTGACGCACCAAGCCCGAAGAAATGGTGTTGCTTTTGTATGATTCCAAGAAATTTTATTTTTAGGCTTTCCTAGATCCATTTTAGATCATGCCTCCCCACTAAGACCTTTTGGTCCTCCAAAAGGATATTAATCAGTCATCAAGTGCGGGATAGGCCACCCCACTATTCCTGTGTCTTTAAACTTTGTCTTGTCCACCTTTCACATCATAATCAATTGCAAAACAACCATGAGAACTGAAATCATATTGTTATCCACTTGACTCGTTCACATCTTACTGAAGCCACTACCATCCATATTGAAAACATTAGCAACAATAACATCAGAAATATGACTGAAACATAACCAATATGTCTGATTTGCTTGCACAAAATTAACTTATCTTGAAGCAAAGTATGATTGAATTCCCATTCTACAACCATATCATGTTCATTCGTAAGATCAATTGATTTACTTGGCACAATTATAGGTGTGTTTCTTTCATAAGTTGTCTTCCTTAATTGTTCCATTGTTTGAAGAGATTGATTTGCTTTTAAGTGATGAACATGTACAACATATTCATTGCCTTATTTAGTTAATTGATATTGATTATGTTCCCTGTAGAATATTTCTTTATGATCATACAAATAAGGTATCTCTAAGGCCATTCCACATTCATTTAGTGGCACCACATCAGACATGACCTCATCCATAAAATTTGTTGAAATTGCAAACTTTAAAGTGCATTTCTGTGTTATGTGAAATTTATTATTGTTTCTTATCCATTTAAGTGAGTAAGGTTTATGATGTAGCTTGGTTGTCAATCCCAATTTTTTAAACACTTCCTCTGAAATCAAGTTATATTGAGATCCATTATATATCAATGTATCGATCTTAGTATGTTTCATTATGACCCTTATATGAAACAATTTACTTCTTGAATCAAAACCATCGCCAATTTTACCTGTCAAACCAATTGTTGTGATTTTAGACTCATCGTCTGAATCATACCCCAAGCCTGTTGGTTGTGTTGTTGTTGCAACTATTTGCCTCCCTTTCCTTTCTTTGAACCACTGCAGTCTCTTCTCTAGGTGCAATTTCCAGCAATGGTCATGATCATTCCCTTCTTTCTTGCAATGCTTGCAAGAGAGATTCTCTTCCTTCACGGTTGTTGAACTTGATTTCTTTCCATTCCCCTTTCATTTGTCTTCTTTCCTTGAAGATGATTCCCCTGATACACAAACTCATGTTTTCCCTCCTTCAATGTATGTTTCTTGAACATAAACCTCAACAATATTAGTAGGTACAAACATAAATACAGTGTTATGAATATGTGTAGCTAAACCTCCTATATACTTCATAAGAGTTTCTTGTGTATGTAATGGAATATTTAACATTAATTCCATCTTACGAAATTCATTTGTGTATTCTTGCACCGTTTTTCCTTTTCTTAATTTAAGAATTTTCCATTAAATTAAATCCTTTTCCTTATAACCCAAAGGATAAGACTTCTTCCTAAGTGCAAAAACAAAATCTTGCCATGATGGAAATACATTACCAACTTGTTGAGTACCATGTTACAACTTACTCTGCCACCAGATGAGTGTTGTTCCTGCAAGACGAAGTGATGCAAACTTGATTTGGGTTTCCTCATATTTGATTTGTTTCACACTACAATAAAATTCCATATATCTAACCTAGTTATCAAGCCTCTCAGCATTGACTTCACCATCATACATGGGAAGTTCAAATTTCACATCAAGCTTAACTAATGGAATATCATGCTTATGTTTATGGGAATGTTTTCTTATGGTAGAAGTTGCACTTGTCCTTGAAGAAGAAGAATATGGAGATGAAGGAGATGAAGGAGGAGGGGAAGGAGGAGGTTTAGGAGGGTCCTCTCCTTCTTCACTTTTGTATTTTTTTGAATATTCCCCTTGGAAAGGCCTCTTTTGTTCCAAGTAATCATCATATAAGACCTTTACCATATCTGACATGGTGAAGAATTTCTTTTGAAACTTTATCTCATTCTAAGACATTCCTTCTTCAGATGTCATATTCTCACTTTTAGAAGTCCTCTTTCTTGATCCAATCTCTATATATCCTTCTACAAGATCACCTTCATGATGACTTAGCTTTTCCCTAGTAATCATGCAAACTCAAACAACCAATTGTCAACCTGCTCTGATACCACTTGATCCGAAAATGAAATTTTAAAGACCTGGTTTAGTTTTAATCATGTGTTCAATTACCACTTAGGAATTAAGAGAAGAAAAAGACTTGATCAAATAATATTGTAGCCATCGTAAATAATGCAGAACAAAAAATAGAATTAAGGAACAAAAAACCATAACAACAAGCTTGATAACAGAGTTCATAAAGGTTGCCTACATCTATGGGCCTTTGTGTCAGTGGGCGATGCTTTCTTATTAATATTCAATGCTTCAAAAGTACATCATAAATGAATCAAATGGATTACAAATTGGTCTAGCTATGTTTTTATCAATGCCAAGAATCCAACACAACTGACGACAATGAAAAAGGTTGGGCGTAGCTCCCAGAATTGGCCTCCAATTTTTGCTTCCTCAATGGCTTCCCTGCATTAAAATGGGTTAGGATTCATGAATTATTCATCATTTATTATATTATAAAAAATTTAGGAATTTCAAAAACCTTTGGTTTATGTAGATTCCAATTTGAGGTTCACCTCCCATCTTCCTCCCAAGATCTGGCCTCAAGCTGGGCTCCATATCCCCCAATAATGGGCAAAATCCACCAAAATCAGGATAATAATCCCCCAAAAATCATATAATATAGTTATAAAACCCACAATTTGGAAAAATACATTCCAGCCCCATTTCTCTAGGATCCTGGTCATATGGGCACACTAAGTGTCCAGGGCATGGGTGGAGGTTAAGCCCCCGTGGCTTGGAAGTCGGATCAAGCCCCTAGTCATCAATTTTCTCTGATCATATGGTTCCACATGGAAATGTTTTCATGTAACAACTTTTATACCCCACACAATGCACCATCCCTTAGGCCCTTAGGATGCTACTCCTGGTCACGTGCCTTGGTCGGTGGGGCTAGCCCTGCCGACCGGGTGCTATCTCCAAAAAATATGTATACTCCAACTTAAATAAAATTTATGCCATTTTTTAAATAAGAAACAAAGGTGGAACATTAGTTAGCTCTTGTTCTGAAGACTTGGGCTATGGAGGAGTTCGCATGGTCAATTCTTGCGGAGGCAAAACAAATTTTTGAGCTAACCCACTTTAGCCAAATCCAGGGTGCCACGTGGTGCCCTCTGATTGGGCCATGTGTCAACCTGTGATTGGATCTTACAATCCATTCATCGACATATTCAATGCATAGTCAACACCATGTCACATTCCTGTCATCCTGCCATGTTACTGTCATACAACCACGTGTCATACCCTAAGCCTGCCACTACAACATCCATACTGCCAATTCATCTTCCCAGTCAGCTGCCACGTTAGCATCTGTACTGCCACCTTTAATCCCTAATTCCATGTGTCATACTGTCATTGGGCCATGTCATCATTATGTACATCCACATTTCACATCCGTATAGTGCCATGTGTCATGTCCATACTATGCCATGTGTCAAATTTGGATTGTTCGACATCAACCCCTAAAAATGACAAAAATGAGTGACACATGTCACCTCCTCGTGCTGCCATGTGTCCTTGATGAAATCATCATGATGCCAATGTGATGTCATGCTGACATACTAATGATGTCAGCAGTATGACATGTTGACTGTTGACTTTGACCAATTGACATTTTTGCCTGTTTGGGAAATCGTTCAGAATGCGATAACATTCGCATACGGTGTCCATTTTCGGAAAAAATATATATATATGGTCAGAATTGACACGACAAGCTTGATGCAATGGATCTGGTTCCATCCTATTATGAGAAATTTGATTTTTAGGCCTTCCTGGATCCATTTTGGATCAGATTTCCCTAACCTATGCTTTAAAACAAAGGTATAACTTTGTAAAAAATCTACCCATCTAGAATGTTTCTGACTCAATTTACCTTGGTTGTTTGTTAAGTACTTGAGTAGATCTACAAATATAATCACCAAAAATACTGAATACACAATACATCTATAGATAAATATAAAAGAAACCACCCTTTTATTATAAGAAAACCCTTGAGGTAGGGAAACACCATGCAATGGATCCTATTATGGAAGGGATCCTCTCATGTTCACTTTCCTCTTAGAGGGGGCTTCCTCTTATTGAGATATCGCTCCAAATGTAAAACTTCTCTTCATATCCTATTACATTGCTTGAACCTATTTATATAGTGCTACCATCACCTAAGAACATTTTATAGGAGGAATCTTCTATAATCATAACCTTCTAAGAAGTCCTCTTACATTTATTATATCTAACTACCCATTTATTATATCTAACTACCATAGTGGGACTTATTTAATAATATAGTGGAACTAGTCTACCTTACATTGAATGGCCTCCTCTACCTCTCTAGCTACCTAACATTCCATCCCCTTTACGAAAGTGTTGTCCTCAATGCTTGTTATGAGGGTGTACAACCATATACCAGGGTCCCATGGATAAGTGTGGACCATAATGTTGAAGAAGACAATAGAACCAAGTTCCCATGTATAAATGTGAGACACCATGACGAAGTAGTCGAAATTCCACTGTGAACCTGGGTCCCATTTCCAAGTGCTCATGTGAAATGCACGTTGAAGATATTGGAAGTTGGGAACCAACTGGAAATTATGCTCTAAAAATTGACACATGTCATGTGGATCTAAATAAGAAGATCCATCCACATAGTGGGAAAGGGTAATAGCTAAATCTAGAAGGAATAATACCACTATAAATATGTAGGATGGATACTAGTAATAATAACTGGCTCCTAATTTGTCACATTTATGTTCTCTACAAAAGGTGGATTAGAGTCATCAAATAAAATATGAACTTGGTTTTCATCCCAAAAATGAGAACTATCCATATACCGAGCATCACAATCAGCCTCAAAATCATACCAAGCATATAATTCTTGATTATATTCATCCCCGATGTCTTCCATAATATATCCGTCTTGTAGGAGAGCCAATGACAGTTGAATATTGTGATAACTGACTGTGTGGTCATGCAAACTATCCTTAATGCCTCGCAGGTGGTCATGCATATTGAATTTGAGGGCTTCAACCTTTCATGGAATTTCCATGAGTTGAGAGTGCATATCCATTAGAAAAACCACATATAATGTACAAACAAAAAAATATTAAAATAATATATCCAATGGAATTTATCTAGTAGCAACCTGAATACCTTGTGCAAAGTTATGAACTTTGCAATCTTGTTGCCATCACAAAAAAAAACCCAAAATGACTGATTCTAAATCAACGATATCTTCACTTCCAGATCTTTGATTTGGGTGATTTTTTTTTTTGAAATAAATTATTTTTTAAAGAGGAACTCAGATATGTAATTTTGTTTTTAGCAAATTCAGCCTCCAGTTGCTACAAAAATAAATAAAAATGTGTCGTCATTCATGGAAAATACCCTGAAAATTTGCAGATTTTAAAATGTCGATATCTTGACTTCCCAGAATCCTTTTAGGATTTTTTTTTTTTTTAATTAGGTGTTTTTTTAGAGGAACTCATATATACAACCCGTTTTTGCAAATTTTGCATAAAAATATACAAAAATTTTCCAGAATGTCTCATCCCTCTTTTTCTTCTCCGAAAAAATCTGCAAAAATAAAAAACATTTGCCTACACTTATTGCCAAGGAAAGTGCTATGATACCAATTTTTAAGATACTGAGTAGATATACAAATATAATCATTACAAATACTGAATAAACAATATATTCACAGAGAAATATAGAATAAACCACACTTTTATTATAGAAAACCCTTGAGGTAGGGAAACACCATACAATGGATCTTATTATGGAAGGGATCCTCCCCTGTTCACTTGCCTCTTCGAGGGGGATTCCTCCTATTGAGCTACTGCTCCAAATAAAAAAATTCTCTTCATATCCCATTACATTACTTGAACCTCTTTATATAGTGCTACTATCACTTAAGAAAATTCTAGAGGAGGAATCTTCTAGAAGCAGAACCTTCTAAGAAGTCCTCTTACATTTATATCTAACTACCCATTTATTATAACTAACTACCATAGTGGGCCTTATTTAATAATATAGTGGAACTAGTCCACCTTAGATTGAATGGCCTCCACTACCTCTCTAGCTACTTAACATTTTTGATGTACTGTTGTGCCTTGTGGTCAGTAAAAAAAACAAACTCCTTTGGAAGCAAGTAATGTTGCCACTTTTTCATATCCTGGATGATAGAATAAAATTATTGATCATAAATTGTCCCACTTGCATCACAGTCTACCTGAAATACCTTATTGAAATCTGGAAATGCCAATAATCGTTGTTTTGTCACCTTTCTTTTCAAATCTTCAAATGACTTTGTTGTTGTTTCTATCCATTGAAATGTTCCTTTCTTCATGAATTCAGAAAGAGGCACACAAATCTTACTGAAATTTTGAATGAACTTTTTATAGAAACTTGCTAGTCCATGGAAACTCTGCACGTCAAAGTGTAGCTAGGTGTCTTCCAATACAAGATTTATTTTAACTTCTCGGAATCCATATTTAAACCTTATTTGGAAACCAAAAAACCCAAGTATACAATCTCATTTTGTAAAAATGTACACTTCCTTATATTTATTAGTAATGCCTCCTCTTTCAATCATTGTAACACCTTCTTCACATGTTGCAGATGTTTCTCTTTGATCATACTGAAAATCAAAATGTCATGTAAATATATGAGAACAAATTTCCAAAAAATGGTTTCATAATTTCGTTCATCAGCCTCATGAATGCGCTAGGTTCATAAGTTAAACCAAAGGGCATAACTAACCACTCGAACAACCCATATTTTGTCTTGAATTCTATGTTCCATTCATCACCTTCTCTTATCCAGATTTGGTGATAACCACTCTTCAAATCAATCTTCGTGAAGTACTCAGTTCCATTCAAATAGTCCATGAGATTATCCATTCTCGGTAAAGGAAACATGTACTTAATGGTAATTTTATTAATATCCATCAAATATGTACACATCCGCCACTCACCATTCTTTTTCGGTGTCAAAACTGTTGGAGCTACATAGGACTCAAACTTTCTCAAGTTAACCCTTGGTCAAGTAACTCATGTACTTGTCTATTTACCTCTTCATTCTCTACTGGAGTCATCCGGTAAGGTGCCTTATTTGGAAAAGTTGACCACGGTATATGGTCAATCTGGTGATACACTTCTCAATGGAGGTAATCTTGATGGAAAATAATCTGTTACAATTTAATCTTTAAATTCGTTCAACAAGTGTTGAATCTCGGCTGATACAAAATCCCTCTTCTTTGTCTCTTGAATCCTTTTTGGCATTATGGCCAAGCAACAACCACTATGTTTCTTCTCTCTTAGAAATTCTTTAGAAAAACACAACATGATTCGGTTGTTTCTTCCATGCATATTCTTGCTATTATTGTCATTCATAATGTTGTTGTTACTGTTGTCCATCCCCTTGTTGTTGTTACTGGTCCATATTATTTTCTAACATTGGTATCAACTTATAATGTTGACCATCCCTGAGAAATTCATATGAATTCTCTCTACCATCATGGAATACCTTTCTATCAAGCATCCAGGGCTTCCCAAGTAATACATGACATGAACCCATCTCTATCACATTGCATAAAACTTGTTCAATGAAACATCCAATCTGGAAACTCAATAAACATTATTCACTCACAGTCACATGTTGTCCTTTTTGAAACCATGAAACTCAGTACGGAATGGGATGTGGATTGTTTTTAAATTTCAATTTTCTCATTACTTCAGTGGATACCAATTTTTTTGTACTCCTTCCATATATGACCAGATGAAAACACTTATCACAAATTTTTCATTTAGTCTTGAACACTCTCTTCCTTTGTTTAGGTTTTTTTGCTTCCCTTGTCATAGGATTGAGTAATATTCTTCTCAACATCAGGTTTTCTCATTGTTCTTACTAGACTACTTCCACATTCCCACCATCAATTGTTTCCTCATATACTTGGGTGACTGGCCTCCTAGCTTCATTTCTTCTTGTTGCGCTCTTTCTCTATGGACATTATGATGCCTTGTGAACCTCTACTCCAAAATTATAACATGTAATTACATACTTACCCCGACCAAAACCTCTTCCCCTTCCAACGATTATTCCTCCTCTTTCATGTTTACTATTGGTCTCCTCATCCTCCTTCTCATTGTCTTTAGTAGCACTTGTTCTTCCTCTTCCTCTAGTTCCCTTTCCCCAGAACTTCTATCGTATTCCTCTGTCAATATTTTCTTCCATATTCAAAGAAACTTGGTAGGATCCATCTACATTTCAAAAGTAATGTGTACTCATATCATCTTGAATCTGGTACTTCAATCCATTTATGTATCTTACCACTCTCTCATACGCCGATTCCTTCATCCCTAACGTAAGTGACAACTTGAATAATTCTTTCATATATTCATGAATAAATGTATCTTTCTTCCTTGTATTTTGTACGTGTTTATACAAGTTCTGCTAGCAGTCAACAAGTAAAAAAATTTATTTTATATTACTAACCATCTTCTTCCAAGTTTTAATCTTATCTGACCTATGATCTACTCTGTCTTTCTACAACATATCCCACCAAAGTGCAACATGTCCTTTCAACTTTTTAATGGAAAAATGAACACGATTTGGATCTTGAACATTCTCATATTCGAAGTATATTTCAAGCTCTCCTATCCAATCTATAAGAGTTTCATCCTTCAAACTACCATCATAGTATGAAAATTCAACCCCCTGTGCTACCTTTGTTACTCAGAAAAGATATCAAACGCACTTATAGGTCTTCGTCCTCAGCATTTTTTCAATTTCAATCTCTTAATCAGATTCAGAATCTGACTCAGCTTGTCCATTTCTTCTATTCTCCAACTCTTCTATTCTTCTTATTAATTCACCAATTTCCCTATTTATTGCATCTTCTTGTGCTTCTCTAGCTCTTCATGGTGGAATCCTTATGAGTTTTCTTACAACCCTCACTCCGACCAACATTCACAGGCCTCACCTCTAGGAACTGTAATCTCAAAACTCATGAACTTGAGCCTTCTTTGATATGACTTGATGCATCTCACAGACCTATATCAATTCTAACATCTACAAGACTATTCTTTGCCCTCAGAATGCACAATGGAACTCATATTGAATACACAATAGACAATTCATTTATAGTTGTTAAGACAAAAACATAATAAATTAATTAAAAACACAATAACACATACAAGTTGTGGACCCTTGATTTTATTATTGATTTTAGAATTCCCCTTATTATAATGGAATCAAGTAATACATATTTCTCACCATAATAGAGATGGTTACTATGTTGTTATTCTACAACTCACACTGTCTCTTCCAATATCGTCCTTGGTGGATGTCTTAGTCTCTTCCAATGGACCTAAGAGAAATGCTCCTTTATTCTAGCTTGAAAATCCAACCCCAACATCTTTCTTCCTCCTCTTTTTATGTTTTTTCTTCCAGTTGATTCATTTCCCCTTTCGTTGGAAATATGAATAGTCATTATTGTTTGTTTCCCAGTCATTTTTCCATTTTAGTTTTGTTTCCTCTTCCTTCACCAATGATTTCCACTGCGCACTTAATCTTGACGAGCTACGTGGATTGAATTTGGAATCAACATGCTAAGTAGAAGCATAATAATTCTAGCATGAATCCTGTATCATGCAGTCACAACATAGGAGATGTAGCAAGTTGCATCACCAATACCGTTGCGTGGAGTTCCATCA
This sequence comes from Picea engelmannii, assembly GCA_009831015.1. Lineage (NCBI taxonomy): Eukaryota > Viridiplantae > Streptophyta > Pinopsida > Pinales > Pinaceae > Picea > Picea engelmannii. The sequence continues at coordinate 1,839,050 of ML782912.1, forward strand.
TATGAATTGCAACGAGTTGCAACTATGTCAATTATAGCAAGGAGTAACAGAACGAGCTACTGATTAGAATTTTATCCATCCTTATTCATCCTAATTTAACTTGAACAGAATTGAAATGTTTTTGGGTGATGCAGATTTACCATAACCGAATATGTTCCTGAATCATGCAGAAAGGGTGCAAATTTCAGAGAAGTTCAATGCTAAAGCATGGAAAACAAACAATTTAGAGTATTTCAATGCTAAATAAGGGAAAATAAGAAGATTAGAGCAGTTCATATCTAAAGCAAGGAAAGCAGTAGATCAATTCTAAAGCATGAAAAATGGTTATGACCCGTTAGGGTTTTGGGGAGACAAGTTGTTATTAGGGTTTTTAGTCCTAAATTATATGTATAAATATGTAAAGGGTTGGGTAATATTAGGTTGGACGTTAGGAAGAGAGTAGAATGATAGTAAGAGAGTAGGTTTCTCATGATTGATGATGAGAGTTTACACAGAGATAAGATTTCACTGCATAACAACTAGGCAGGTTTGGGGTTTACATTAGGTTATATCTTTTGTAAGCGCAGTGCGTAGGCCTGAGATGATCATTGCACAAATATTAATATGAGAACCCAACAGTTGTGGATGTATCCCAAGGATTGGGTGAACCACGTTTAAATCCTCTGTTTCCTATGTCTGTTGATGTGATTATTTGTGGATGTTATTTTTATTCATAATTGATATAGATATGTTTAACATATAGATTGATAATCAATAATAATGAATGATCCAGTGGGTTGGTAATGTCGTGATATATAGTATATTTTTTTTTCACACTAGGGTTTAGGGTATTGAACAAATCTTGGATGGGTTAATGTTGCACAATTGTTCTAGTAAAAGTGATGACTATTAGTTAGAAAAAGTTGTGTAGAGAATTTGGTAACTTATAAAATAATGTTAAATAAGGGTATTGCGCATAGGGTGAATAAGTATTAATAAATATGTTGATGAAATCCCATCTCCTCATCTCTGTAGAAACTTGGTTCCTATAGCCCCAGTAGATTCCTTGAGTGATACTTCACTTGCATGCAGGTGATGTTGAAAGGGCCAGTTTCTTAGGGTTTTGTTGGTTGAATAACTTGAAGCTAGGGTCTTATAAATGCACGCTAACAAATGGTTCTGGTGTCGAGGCCCAAAATTTGTAATTGAGGGAATGTTTTAGAGATTGAGTAAGAAAGATATCCTCGAATGGATAGAAAGGAAGGAGTGAGAATTTTCCAAAGGAGATAATAGAAACCCTCAGAACAGTGATAAACAATGGTTGCAAAGGTATGTGTACACAAATCTATATGAGATTTTCTTCAGTGAATTTCCAAATATTTTAGTTGAATGGTTAGAAAGGTTAGTGGATAATACTAGAAGATACTGAACTATATCTATGAGGAACCGAAACCCTGAGTTGGTAAGACAATTGAATTCTTTAAGAAACATTACTTCTCATGTAGTTTATTTCTGGTTGAATAACATACTAAGGGGTTATATTATGGAATTTGTAGTAGATTGTACCGAGTTGTATAGTGTTGCGGAAAGGGATTTATTCAAGGGTTTGGATGGAAGGTTTTTGAAAGTGTTGGGTACCTGGATAAATATTTTGTTATCCGACAAGTGTGTGATGATGATGGAATACAATTGCTAGGGGGATTCATGCACATAGGGAAACACGAGGATGACCAGAGGATGGTTTGAAGGTAGGAATGAATGATGAAAGAATTGAATAAGGAAGGGAGGGACTAAGGATGCATAGAAATGAAGAAGGTGTATCATAGGAAGAATAAATTTTTTGGATACTACGTAGTGGAAGAAGATACAATAGGTTGAAAACTAGGGCTGAGAAAGGAGAGTCGTGAAATGAGTGCAAGAGGAGAGACCCCTGCATAATATTTAAGATCATAGAAATATCAGGCACAGAAGGAGAGGTAGAGAATCCTCAGTTCATTCCTATAATAGAATATTCATTAATTCCTATTGAGACTCGGTCCTACATTGCACCTACGACCCCGTGTGGATCACCTAGATATGAGATAACATTTGAATATTTTTCAAAAGAGATTATAGTTAGTGGAGGAAGTTAGAATAGTGATATCCATAGCAGTGGAAGAAGTGCATCGAATCCTAATCATCCAACAACATCGGGGGGAGTTACTATGAAAAGTACCATGTAAGGCGTAGACAATACATTGAGAATGCCTAAGTTCTAGGAAGTTGGGTTGGAAGAACCGACACAACATCTATTTGTATGGGAGCCAATTTGGGCTGCGAAGAATGTCCAGGATTAGGATACAAATATTGCATAGTTAGAAACAACATGTAGAGTCTGCACATCAGTCAAGTACATGAAACTGCATAGTACTACATCAACAGGTCAAGCGAGGACATTGGAAAATATTTGACAAATGTTTTTAAAAGCGTTTAAGAAGCTAAAATATAAAACACAATACATTACTGAGTTGAAGGAAATCAAACAAGTGCATAATGATTTAATTTGGGACTATGATCAAAGATTTAAGGATTGGATGGGTAGATTGACATTTTAAATTCCAGATCAACAACACAGAGAATGGTTTAATGCAAGACTATTACCACACATTCATTGGCCAATGATACAACAGAAGGTTGTGTCACATCTTGAAGTATTGGATATTGCAATGAAGCTAGAATCATATCTCGTAGGGGATGGCGGGGGATGGCTCACATACATACATTGTTATCTGGTTTGACAATCCAATTGCCAGAGCTTACGAAAGGAAAGGAGAAGAGGGAAGAAGTATGGTGTATCGCGTGTAGGAATGAAGGCCACCATAAGAATGAATGCCCAAAATTTTCATAGTATTTGATGACTAGAGCACCAAACCCATAAATAGGAGGAGGGTACTATGAAATATACAAGAAATGGGGATATCATTTGCATGATTGTCCACTATTGCAGAAATACCATAGTAAACCCCAGAATTTATTATGAAACTTTTGCAAGTTAATAGGGCATGAGGAGAAGTAATTCCACACATTTGACCTGATGAGAGAGTGCACTTCAGATATGTATAGAATTCATGAGGAAAATACCATGACAGAAGGAGGTGTTCCATAGTATAGCAATCAGAGAGGATTTATTCCAGGAGTCCAAGGAGGATTTGGTCGAGGCCATGACAAAGGGAGTTTTGGTAGAGGAGGTAGAGGACCAATATTCTGATACAATTATAATCAACTAGGACACTTACCTCATGATTTACTGAATCATTTTATAACCTGCACGTATTATAGAGAACTGAATCATTCAACAGAAGATTGTCGACAACTACATGAAAAGTGGTAGGAAAGAGGGAATCCGAGCTAGAACCTGAATCAGAATGTACAAAAGATATCAAAAGAAAATCATGATGAAGGACCCATAATAGTCATTGTCATGCACAAAGGAGATAGGACAGGGGGAAATGTGATCTAAAAAGGAACAAAGATGGAGAACTGGGTGAGGAAATCAGTAGGAACTATGCTGAAATTTGACCCACAACAAGAAAAACAGACATATCAACAAACAAGGAAGGAGATACTAGGAGCATATTGGATATCATCGACATCATCCACACCTCCTATGGTTGACATGACTTTTGTATATGATTGTACTATCCCAGAAAGATTGCTTCCACATATAAGTACTATGAACAAATTTCTGAAAGTTTGTTTAGAATTGATGAAAGATGAAACTCCATTGAATGCATTATGTGGAATGATTGATCATTGCATGAAAGAAAGGGTAGTTACTACAACATATAGGGTAGTGAATAAGATATTATGTAAAAATAGGAGAAGCAGAGAGTTCATACCAAATGTGCAGATTGGGGAATATGACATGGACAATGTCATTTTAGACTTGGGTTCAAATGTAAATATTTTACCAAAGAAAATATGGGAAATTTTGTGGAATCGTAAGTTAATTTGGTGCCCCGTCTAGTTAAGATTGGTGAACTGACACAAGATAGTAACGATCAACCAATTTTTAGGGGTACCTGTGAATATAGATGGGGTGCGTAGCATAATATATTTTGAAGTCATCAAGATTGTGGATGATAGTCAACCATATCCAACACAAATGGGACTTTAATGGGCTTATTACAATCAGACGATTATTAATCTTAAGAGAAAGGAAATGATATTTGAAGAAGGGATGATTTTAAGCATGGAAATTTATTTTAAAATGTAGAAACCTTGGCGAATCTTACTAATCCTTCTTATGTCAACTATAAATGTTTCTCAATATTTTTGTAAACATATTCAAATTTCTAAGTATTTTATATAGTTTTTATAAAAGTTTGGCTATTTTTAACGTAAAATAATTTTATCCTATAGAATTTGGGTGAATCATTTTTAAAATAACGAATCTCATTTTTGGAAAAGTCATGGAAAATTATCCCATGAGTGGAATTTAGCCCCTAAAATCATCCTTTCTTTGAAGTAGAGGACTTGAAGGTTAATGCACCATTGGATTCGACAGAAGGAAATAGGTACATAGAATCAACTAAAGGAAACAAAATTGATAACCTATATAACATGACTATGCGGATGGATGACTACATTAATCTGAATGCAGATGGAACATTAAGTTGGAGAAGCATTAGTTCATGTGCGTCAGATTTAGAGGAAGGTTTGGAACACTGGAACCAAAGGATGCTTGAAGTATCAACCAGATGGTGATCCCACATTACTCGATCATTGTGTTGGATTGGAACATAGTTATGTGACCCACCCAAGTATAATGGTTTGAATGATATAGGATCTTTTGTAAAGGTGTTTGAGTTGCCAATACCCGAACAATAAAGATTGTTTGAATTAGATGTTGTCTTCAAGGCCACTCCATCCAGATGGTGGCCTTCACATAAATAAGGAATAGAAGACTGGAAGAAGTGTAAAAGATTCATGCAAGTTAGTTTTGGTACTCAACTTGAGTATATTACATAGAAATATACATGAGTAAGAGATTCGATATATCATATTGTGTAGTAAAAAAGATATGGGCATTGATACCACAGAAGGAATGGAAACATAGGTTTATACATACATTGGATATGATTCCTAAGAATTGGTACCTAGAAATAGAAATGCATAGAGAAACAACGAATTGGGACAAGTTCACTCAAATGTTTAAGATAACATTTACTTTTGAAAATGAGTCGCCAGTAGTAGATGAAAATTTGAAGGATATTAGAAACAAGATATTTTTAGTAGAAGGGTTGATGGATTTAGTACCTGTGTGTAGTGCACATAGATCTTCTATCACAGTTCATGAAACACTGAAATTTTATAATGTTGGCAAAGATGATTACGATGAGGAAGATCCAAGAAATATACAAATATATGAAATTGAGGGGGAACACATAGTAGAGTGTCCATATCTTGGATATATTGTGTATGCACAACCATTAAGGATGCATATGGTGAATATTGGGACAACATAGAATCCAATTTTTTTTCATATAGGCAACTATTGGAATGATGAAACTATGGAAAATATTGTAGATTTACTTCCCGAGTATAATGATCTATTGCCAACCACATTTTCATACATGAAAGGGATAGCTGGTGAGTTAGGAGAAATGCAAATCCCCTTGAAACCATATGCTAAGCTAGTAAGAAAGAGACCCTATAGACTGAACCTGAGGTATAAAGAGACGATAAAGGAAGAGATAGAACGAATGTTAGAAGGAAGAATCATTGAACTAGTAGTAGAATCATAATGTATAATTCCAATGGTAGTACAAGATAAGAAAACATGGGGAATCATAATTTATGTATACCTAAGAAAGCTAAATGATGCATATCTTCACGATCCATTTTCGACACCTTTTACATATGAAGTACTAGATAATATAGGGGGTAGGAGGCCTACTCTTTCACGAATGGATTCTCAGGGTATCACTGGATAAATATTGCACATGAAGCCATACACAAGAATACCATTGAGACATGGTGGGGAAGCTACCAGTACACAGTGATTCCTTTTGGGTTGAAGAATGCACCTACAATTTTCTCAAGAGACGTTGTTGTAGCCTTTAAGGAGTTTATTCATAAGTTCATTGAAGTTTGTTTATACAATTGGATTGTGTTTATTTTATTAAAAGATCATATAGAAGTACTGATATTAATGTTGGATAGGTGTAGACAATGTTATATTTCATTGAATTTGAAAAAATGAATTTTATGTGCACCTTTAGGAATTTTGTTGGGCCACGTGGCATGTAAGAAAGTATTACTAGTGCATCCTTCCAATATTGCAATGATTATGGACTTACCACCACCTACATAAGTATGTCAATTAATAGAAACAATGAGCCATACAAGATACTATTGGAATCTCACTAAAGGATATGTAGAGATTGCAACACCCATGGGGAAGTTGTTAAAGAAAGAAATGAAATTCCAGTGGAATGAGGAATTTCAAAAAGGTTTGGACACATTGAAGTGGAAGTTAGTTACTGCGTCAATTCTGATATTCCTAGATTGGAAGAAGGGGTTTCATGTTCATGTTGATGCATCATCCATAGCTTTTGGTGAAATATTATATCAGCCAAGAGAAGGAGAGTTAGACCACCCAATTGAATTTGCAAGCAGGAAGATGTCAACAATAGAAAATAACTACAATACAACAAAATGAGAAGGGTTGGAAATGGTGTATGCAATGCAAAAGTTTAGACACTATTTGTTGGGCTCTCATTTCAAGATGTATACATACCACTCTGCACTAATATTCTTAGTAAACAAGCCAATGTTGGGGGGGAGAATTTTCATATGGTTAATTTTGTTCCAAGAATATGATTTTAAAGTCTACGTTAAGACAAGAAAATTAAATGTAGAACTAGATCACTTATCGTGCATTTTACCAGGAGAAGATGCAAAGAATATAGATGATATTTTACCAGATGCACATTTATTTGTAGTTCAAATGATGGATGACTAGTTCACATACATTGTTCTATTATTAAGTACAAGAATGGATCCATAGGACATGACATTGGCACAAAAGAATAGTTAATGGTTAAGGAAACAAACTATCAGATTATTGCAAGAAACTTATATAATTTAGGTGCATATGGGATATTAATACTATGTTTGTTAGAGCATGAAATGCCAATGACACTATCATAGGCAAATGCAGGTATTGCAGGAGGAAACTATGAAGGCAAGGAAACAACGCAAAATATTTTGTGTGCAGGAATCTAATGGCCCACACTTCACAAGGATGCTAAAGAATATTTCCAGGCATGTGATGTTTTTCAAAGGGTTGGAAATCCATCCCAAAGGGATGAGATTCATTTGCATTCATAGGTCATACTACAAGATTTTGATAAATGGGAAATAGACTTCGTCGGCATGATCAATCCATCATCCAAGAAATCAATATATGTGTAAATATGTTATTAAGTTGTGTGAATGGAGGATACTTTTGGTTATACAAGATAATTTCTATTGACACAGATGTAATTTCATGGATCATGGGATTACTGACACAAGGGAAAGATACTACATTGTTGTTGGAATAAATAAATCATGAGAAGGCTCTCTCAGAGGCCTTGAAGGACAAATTCCACATAGTTAGAGGTGTGTGACTCAAAACCCCTACCTCAGTAGGTTCTGCATGACCTCCCGATATTTGTATCTTTCTACTTCCTTGAGCCAGAATGGATCTTTATTTCCCACTAGAACCTTCACACATATAACCATAGGTCCTTCTTAGAAGTTACGCCTGTGTGAACGAGCACTAGGCGCGAACCTCCACTCAACGTGACCAACCAGTGTGACCACAACCTTTACCCGAAAAAGGTGTTTTGGGTTTCGTGACTTCGCAATTTTTGTTGTGAGTCACTCTAACTCCTTTGACTCCTGAAACGCTGAAATGGGCTAACGGATATTTAAATCCTCCCTTATGCCTCAACCATGCGACTTCAGTCATGTCAATGGATCCACCTCTGAGCACGTTGGGATTTTGCAACTCGTGAGTTCACGATGTGACTCCTGTCCTTTCTCTCAAACCCGTGACTTCTTCTCCTCAGATAGACAACCCTGAAATTACCACGATCTGATGGTCTAGATTGTATCAGAATGTTGGGTATCGAGATTTTGCAACTCAAGGTCTCCAAGTCATGACCTTCTCCACACTCTGACTCATGAAATAACGCGGCATCTTCCTTATGAGCTTGGTTTCTGCGAGGTAATTCTAGCCTCATCTTTCCTCCGAACGCTTTGAAGTCTCTATCCCTCCTCAGCTTAGTTCTTGCTGCAAAATCAAGGATTCCAAGGGATTTTTCCCACACTCCTTGCGGCTTCACAATAATCTTTGATTATATGAACTCTCCAATTCTACACACTCCTCATGACAGTAGCTCCTCAACCAATCACTGGTTTGGAAAAGTTTAAGACTTCAACTGGCCTGCACACACCTTGCATGACTCTGTGCTATACTTGCACTTCTGGTGGTATGAGAACAACATTATCTCTCCTGATATTTTCTGAGGTAAAACTCAGAACTTGTCAATGCACTCCTTGCGGACTTTCACTTCACTCCTTGCATGAATTCTTAGGAAGATAAACAATTGAAACTCATACTCTCGCTCTCATAGACTTCATACATTCAACATGAAATCATACATACCAAGCATTGAAACAAATGCATAACAGAGACTGAAATTAACTGTAAACATACCATTCAATAGATGTACACAAAATTCATAAAAACCCCCATGAAGGTTGATCAAATCTTTCTTATATATTAATCCAAGTGCATATGTACATGGGTCTAATAGCAACAACTATCTTCTCATACAAATTTTATAATCTCTATTCTTCTCTTCTCTCTCATTCTCTACATCTCTTCCGCTTAGTTACAATGAGAACAATCATACATTACAATACATATGAAGTAAATATCTAATTGAAGTAAATCCTACATCTACTTTACATTTATTGCATTAATTTCCTACAACCGATAGATGAGACCAATCGCTCAAGATTTGCATTACAATCTCTAAACCATAAAAGAAAAAATATATTTTCCATATATTACATTAATTCTTCATCCTTTCAAATTCAAAACATCCTCAAAATGCGTGTTGGTGCATACCCAGTTGTCCTCTACTTTGTTGGCTTGCGATGCTCCTACAACGTACTCCTTTGGCTAAAAAATTCATAGGCTCCTGTCCATGAGCTCCTACACCGTTTGTCCATGTTTTTGGATCTCTACTTCGCTTTCCCAACTGGCATATTCAATCGGGTGTCCCTTCCACTTTATCAAGTATTCAAAATACGTCTTTCTCTAGGTCCTCTTGATAACTCTCTAATCAATGATCTTTTCCATATGCATCTTTTCAGCTACATGCATTTGTTTGACCCACTAAACTTCCTTCTGAGTCTTTTCTTCTCTCGCTTCATCTTCTCTGTAAGGATATAGATATGCTACATTTAATATGGGTGATATGACCACATCATATGGCAATTATATCTCATAAGAATTTTCCTCAAATTTTCTCAGAATCTTACACGGCCCTATCTTTTTCATTTTCATCTTGTTATACATTCCCCTTGGGAATATTTCCTTTCTAAGATGTGCTAAGACCGAATCTCCCACTTCGAACTAAATCTCTCTCCTTTGTTGATCTACTCTGTGCTTATATTCCTTGTTTGAACTCTGCAACCACTCTTTAATCTTGTTGTGAAGCTCTTGCATCTCTACTGCAAATTCCTCTGCTCTAGCACTTTTGAACTCATTCTTCTCTATGCCTCTCAAATCATATACGCCTCTTAGCTACATTCCATACATTACCTGGAATGGGCTATGTCCTATGCTCCAGTTAGGTGATTCATTATACGCAAATTCTTCTTGCGGAAGAATCTGCTCCCACTGACTATGATGTTCAACTACTAAACTCCTCAATAAATCTCCCAAACTTTGGTTTACTACCTCAGTTTGTCCATCTGTTTGAGGGTGATATTCTGAGCTAAAATATAAATTTGTCCCCAACTTCTTCCATAGTGTCCTCCATAAATGAGCAACAAATTTGGTATCTCGATCTGAAACAATACTCTTGGGTAAACCATGAAGTCGAACAACTTCTTTGAAAAACAGGTTTGCAATGTGTGTTGCATCACTGGTTTTCTGACATGGAATAAAATGTGCCATTTTGGGGAATCTGTCGACTACCACGAATATGGAATCACAACTTCTTTGTTTCCTTGGTATTCCTAACACAAAATCCATGCTTACAATGTCCCACGGCCTCTCCGGTACTGGAAATGGTTGGTACAATCCTGTATTATGTCTTTTCCCCTTGACATGCTGGAAAATTCTACATATGTTCACAAACTTCTTGACATCCGTCCTCATCCCTAGCCAATAATATAAACTGTTCAGTTGTGAAAATGTTTTTTCATGGCCAAAATGTCCATCCAATCATCCACTATGTTTTTCCTTTAAAATGTTTTCTCTCATAAAACTCTTTTGGATATACAATTGATTTCCTTTGAACAATAATCCATCCAGGATCAAATATTCAACCCATTGGCTTCTATCTCTCAGAACAAGATTCTCACATGCTTCATAAGCATCCTTCAAATCAGAATCATCTCTGTACATATCATTAAGGTTATCAAAACCTAAGGTCTTCACATGAAACTCCTACAGAATCAAACATTTCCTGCTCAATGCATCAACAACCTTGTTAGCATTTCTAGAAATGTTCCTTATAACAAAAGTAAATTTCTGCATAAAATCAACCCATTTTGCATGTTTTTGGTTCAATTTCTCCTTTCTGGTTACGAATTGTAAATCATGGTTGTTGTTGTACAAGATGAACTCTTTCGGAACCAACTAGTGCCTCCATTTCTTCAGCGCTTGTATGATCACATAAAACTCTTTATCATACAAAGAATAATTCCTCTTGGCATCATTCAACTTCTCACTGAAGTATGAAATTGGTCTATTGTCTTGACTTAAGACTACTCCAACCACAAATCCACTTGCGTCACATCTCACTTGAAATGTCTTACTAAAATCTGGTAGAACCAGAATTGGTTGTCGAGTTATCTTCTCCTTTAACAACTTGAAACTTTTCTCTTCTTCCTCTATCCAATGAAAAGATTTATGTTTTTTATTAACCATGTCCATCATTGGTGCACTAATCCAACTAAAATTTCTGATGAACTTCCTGTAAAAAATGGCTAATCCATGGAATCTTCTGGATTCAAAGATATTCCTTGGACATGGCCATTCTTTGATTGCTTTTACCTTCTCAGGATCCATCTTCAACTCATTTGAAGAGATCACAAAACCTAAATAAA
>ML782912.1:1881359-1894181 GCA_009831015.1 Picea engelmannii
TTGTAATTGAGCTTAAACAATCTTAAGTCTATTAAAATATTATTAATATTTTCTTCAAGTGATCATCAACAATATACAACATATGGACAGTAAAAGTAAAGAGCATCAGTCACACATAAATTATACACAGAGAACGATTTTCACGAGGAAATCCATAAAGGGAGAAAACCTCTTCTTCTTCGAAATGATAGGCAGTCTTTTAAGTTCTGTACATCATCTACAATTGAGCACCAACTCAATGTGAGGCTGCTACCTTTGTTTTACAAGATGCAACTTGTTTGAGAGCACCAACTCTCTGGTTTTTCTAGCACCCACTGGAAGGAAGCACGAACTCCCTATATGTTCCAGCACCAACTGGATGGAAGCACCAACTTCCCATTACATAGGCTCCAACCTGCATAACAGAGAACACTTGTTCTCCCTTGCACCACCCTGCCACCCTGGTTTCTCTGGCTACAACCAGATGGAAGCTACAAATTCCTGTGTTCAAGCTCCCACTTGAACCTCTGAGGACAACAGTCCTCCCAAGCACCTCCCAACCTCCCTCAAGTATTAAGGAATCAATACATAGACAACTACACAGATAAATAAATTCTTACCACTCTTTCTCTATTCTATAAGTTTGATCTTCTACAAACTGTTGTGAAACTCTTCTCTTTCTCTATCTGTTCAGCAGGTCTGCTCTGCATCAACTTTTTCTGTCATTCTGCTCTACTTCACCTTGCTCTGTTATTCTACTCTGCCTTTAGTTTCACTCTGCACATATCCTCAATTTCATACAGCGCATCCTCTACTTTTCCCTTTCTTACAGTTTCATTCTTTTTCATCTAGAACAGCCAACCGCACACCGTCTATCTCATTTTCTTTTATACTCACCCCCACGGCAGTTCCACTTCGCATCTCCTTAGGCACAAGAAAGACAACTGTCCAGGCAACTGAAACGCCAACTAATTCACATTCATGAGTCTGTTTCTTTTAACAGATTTGTAACTGAGGAGTTAACTGTGAGAGAGAACAGTAACCCTCCGATCACATTCAAGTTTATCCACACCGTTGGATGAAAATTATTAATCTTTCCTTTAAATCGGGTTTCAGCATTTCGGCATTCCTTATGTTCAATGTGTTTTTCATTTACAAATCCCGATCCACAAAATTCCATAAAGCAATCAGATCAACGATCCAGATCATATCTAGATCTGACGATTCAGATCAAGTCGGGATTTCACTCATCACGATTTTGACACTCTGAACGTTTGGTGTTTTTGTCACTTCAAATTCCTGATCCTCGACACTCCGTAAAGAAGTCGGATCAATGGTCCAGATCATATCTTGATCTGACGGTTCAGATTACATTTCAATTTCACATATCGCGATATCGGGATTCATGATGTCAATAATCTTTGACATGTCCAACTCTCAATCCTCGAAACTTCGACAAGGACTGGAATCAATGGTCCAGATTTGATCTTGATTCAACGACTGCGATTTAAGTCGCTATTTTGCATATCGCGAAATCGGGATTCTTGTTGCATTGTTTCTTTGACATTTCCAACACGCAATCCTCAATACTTCGACATGGTGTAAGTCTGCTGATGTCACATGTGTTAAATAACTGCCACGTGTCACCCTGATTCATGACTTACATGTGCTTGGCATGTTGAATCGGTCTGACACTTGTCATTACCTGGTTGTGCCACGTGTTCCTAGCTGACATGGTCTTCTGACATTAGTCGAGTCGACGGTCTAGATCGCATCTTGATCTAACGGTTCATATTCAGTCGGGATTTCAGACATCGCGATTTCGGGATTCTTGATGTCAATATTCTTTGACATCTCCAACTCTCGATCCCCGAAACTCCGACAGGGAGTCGGATCAACGGTCCAAAATCAATCTTGATCTGACGGCTCAGATGAAGTCTTGATTTTTCCTATTGTGATTACGCTCACTTCTCCTTGCACTTTAAATAACGTGCAAGTTCTTCTTGATCCAATGATGGTCAGGTCCTGCACTTGGATCTAATGTCTGAGATCTGTCCTCCTTTTCAGTGCGCTCTTCTTGTCTTCATTCAGATCTGACGGCCATCGGGAATTCAAAAAGAGATCTAACGAACACAGTTGATGCTCTTCCCCAATTATCACTTCTCCGCTGATCATTGCTACTGTACTCAAGCCATCACCACTACTGTACTTGCCATCAATGACAAGTATACTACTCAAACCATCACCACTACTGTACTTTCCATCAATGACAAGTATACGCTACCTGTAAATATGCTAACAATCCTCTGTACATACTTCCTCTACTCATGCCATTCGCTGTCTGTTACATATTTTCCAACAACAAGTGGATTTGCAGTTGGAGCAGTCTTAAGTCAAGACAATAGACCAATTGCATATTTCAGTGAGAAGCTGAATTATGCCAAGAGGAATTATTCCACGTATGATAAAGAGTTTTATGTGATGATATTGGCGCTGAATAAATGGAGGCAATAGTTTGTTCCAAAAGAGTTTTTTTTGTACAACAACAACCATTCTTTACAATTCGTAACCAGATAGGAGAAATTGAACAAAAAACATGCAAAATGGGTTGAGTTTATGCAAAACATTACTTTTGTTATAAAGCACATTTCTGGAACTGCTAAGAAGGTTGTTGATGCATTGAGAATGAAATGTTTGATTCTGTAGGAGTTTCGTGTGAAGACCTTAGGTTTTGATAGCCTTAAGGATATGTACAGAGATGATTCAGATTTCAAGAACACTTATGAAGCATGTGCCATTCCTATTCTGAGAGATAGAAGCCAATGGGTTGAATATTTGATCCAAGATGGATTATTATTCAAAGTAAATCAATTGTGTATCCCAAAGAGTTCTATGAGAGAAAACATTTTAAAGGAAAAACATAGTGGAGGATTGGATGGACATTTCAGCCATGAAAAAACATTTTCGCAACTGAACAATTTATATTATTGGCCAGGGATGAGGATGGATGTCAAGATGTTTGTGAACAGATGTAGAATTTGCCAGCACGCTAAGGGGAAAAGACATAATACAAGATTGTATCAACTATTTTCAGTACCGGAGAGGCCATGGGATGTGGAAAGAATGGATTTTGTGTTAGGACTTCCAAGGAAATAGAGAGGTTGTGATTCCATATTCATAATAGTCGACAGATTCTCAAAAATGGCACATTTTATTCCATGTCAGAAAACCATTGATGCAACACACATTGCAAACCTGTTTTTCAAAGAAGTTGTTCGACTTCATGGTTTACCCAAGAGTATTGTTTCAGATCGAGATACCAAATTTGTTGCTCATTTCTGGAGGACATTATGGAAGAAGCTGGGGACGAATTTATCTTTTAGCTCAAAATATCACCCTCAAATGGATGGACAAACTGAGGTAGTAAACCGAAGTTTGGGAGATTTATTGAGGAGTTTAGTAGTTGAACATCATAGTCAGTGAGATCAGATTCTTCCACAAGGAGAATTTGTGTATAATGAATCACCTATTCGGAGCACAGGACAGAGCCTATTCTAGGTAATGTATGGAATGTAGACAAGAGGCATATTTGATTTGAGAGACTTAGAGAAAAATGAGTTCAGAAGTGTTGGAGCAGAGGACTTTGCAGTAGAGATGCAAGAGCTTCACAACAAGATTAAAGAGTGGTTTCAGAGTTCAAACAAGGAATATAAGCGCAAAGTAGATCAGCATAGGAGAGAGCTTTAGTTTGAAGTGGGAGAGTTGGTCTTAGCACACTTTAGAAAGGAAATATTCCCAACGGGAACGTATAACAAGTTGAAAATGAAAAAGATAGGGCTGTGTAAGATTCCGAGAAAATTTGAGGAAAATGCTTATGAGATAGAATTTCCATATGACGTGGGAATATCACCCATATTCAACATAGCATATCTTTATCCTTACAAAGAAGATGAAGCAAGAGCAGTAGAGACTCAGAAGGCAGTTCAGTGGGTCAAACAGATGCATGTAGCTGAAAAGCCGCATATGGAAAAGATCATTGATTAGAGAGTTATCAAGAAGACCTGGAGAAAGATGTATTTTGAATACTTGATAAAGTGGAAGGGACACCTGATTGAAGATGTCAGTTGGGAAACAAAAGAAGAGATCCAAAAACATGCACAGATGGTGCATGAGCTCATGGACATGATCCTATGATTTTTTTAGCCAAAGGAGTATGTTGTAGGAGCATCGCAAGCCAACAAAGAAGAGGACAGTTGGATATGCACCATTTCACGTTTTGAGGATGTTTTGAATTTGAAAGGATGAAGAATTAAAGTAATATATGGAATATATATATATATATATTTATGGTTTAGAGATTGTAAAACAAATCTTGAGCGGTTGGTCTCATCTATCGGTTGTAGGCAATTAATGTAATGAATGTTAAGTAGATGTAGGATTTAATTCGATTAGATAGAGAGAGGTTGTAGGATGGAAAAATCTATAAATCTCCCTCGTATGTATTGTAATGTATGATTATTCTCATTGTAACTAAGATGAAGAGATGTAGAGAAAGAGAGAGAAGAGAAGAATAGAGATTATAAAATTTGTATGAGTAGATAGTTGTTGCTATTAGACTCATGTACAGATGCACTTGGATTAATATAAGAAATATTTGATCAACCTTCATGGGGTTTTTTATGAATTTTGTGTACAACTATTGAATGGTATGTTTAGAGTTAATTTCAGTCTCTGTTATGCATTTGTTTCAATGCTTGGTATGTATGATTTCATGTTGAATGTATGAAGTCTGTGAGAGCAACAGAATGAGTTTCAATTGATTATGTTCCTGAGAATTCCTACAAGGAGTGCAGTGAAAGTCCACAAGGAGTGAGTTGACAAGTTCTGAGTTTTACCTCAGAAAATCTCAGGAGAGATACTGTTGTTCCCATACAAGCAAAAGTGCAAGTATAGCATAGAGTTGTTCCAGGTGTGTGCAGGCCAGTTGAAGTCTGAAAATTTTCCAAACCAATGAGTGGTTGAGGAGCTACTGTCGTGAGGAGTGTGCAAAATTGGAGAGTTCAGATAATCAGAGATTATTGTGAAGCCGCAAGGAGTGCGGGAAAAATCCCTTGGAATCCTTGATGTTTCAGCAAGAACCAAGCTGAGAAGGGATAGAGACTTCAAAGAATTTGGAGGAAATATGAGGCTGGATTTACCTCGTAGAAAACAATATCATAAGGAAGACGCCTCGTCATTTGGCTAGGAGCATCGAGAACTTGAACGGACGATTAAACTCTCAGAGAAAGAACTACCAATTTTCCATGGATTGTTGGATCCAGTGGATCAATGGAGAAGTTAAGGAAAAGTTTCTTTCAACACTTGCAATATCAGGAGGAATAGTCACCGTTAGATCTCAATCAACAAGAGAGGTTGATCTCGTGGTTTTGAATTTCGACATTTCGGGAGTCAGAGTGTTGAGAAGGTCGTGACTTGGAGACCTTGAGTTGCAAAATCCCGATATGCAAAATTTCAATACAATATAGACCATCAGATCATGGGAAGTTCAGGGCTATTGATCTAAGGAGAAGAAGTCATGAGTTCGAACTTTGGGAGAAAGGACAGGAGTCACGAAATCCTGACGCACTCAGAGGTCGACCCCAGTATGTGACTAAGGTCACATGGTTGAGGCATAAGGGAGGAGTTAAATATCTGTTAGCCCATTTTAGGTTTTAGGGAGTCAAAGGAGTCATAGGGACTCACAACAGAAATCGCGAAGTCGCGAAACCCGAAAAACCTTTTTCGGGTAAAGGTTGTGGTCACACTGGTTGGTCACATGGAGTGGAGGTTCATGCCTAGTGCTCACTCACACAGGAATAACTTCTAAGAGGAACCTATGGTTATATGTGAAAAGGTTCCAGTGGGAACTAAAGATCCATTTCGGCTCAAGGAAGTAGAAAGATCCAAAGATCGACAGGTCATGCAGAACCTACTGAGGTAGGGGTGTTGCGTCAGGTGGTATCAGAGCCTAGCTTACAACTTTTGTTTTCTCTATATTGAAGATAGAGGGCAACTGTAATTTGAATTCTACATGGAACAAATTTAAACAATGCTACCAAGAAGACATCAAGAGAGACCCATGCCAGATCCAGTCATGGAAATGGAAATGAGAGAACTTTGTGCTCGATTGGATGCTATGGAGACAACACAGCGGTGAACAACTAATACTAGAGATGTCAGTGAGGCTGAAAGAGAAAATGAAGCTGGAACCGAAGAAGAAGTTGTAATCAAAGATGTTGCAGAGGAACATCTATTCAAAGTTGTTACAAGAATAGGGTACAGAGAAAAAATGGACATCTCAATGTATGAAGGAAACTTAGACGTTGAGGAGCTGCTAGATTGGTTTAGAGCTCTAGATAAATACTTCGACTATGAGGACATCGAAGAATATAAGAAAATAAAACATGTTGTCACTAGACTAAAAGGGCATGAAACACTATGGTGGGATGAACTGTAGACTGACATGCATTCCAAAGGAAAATAATGAATCAAAAGCTGGGATAGGATGGTCACAAAGATGAAATCCATGCTTATACACAGAGATTACCAAATTAATATGTTTCGAAGAATGAAAAATTTGAGACAGAAGGGGATGATAGTGAAGGAATACAATGAAGAAGTTTACAGACTCAACATCAGAGCAATTCATCATGAGAGTGATGATGAAAAGTTTTCCAGATACATGAATGGATTGAGATATGAAATTCAAGATGAAATGAGCATGGTGACAATCAAAAATGTGGAAGATGCTTATCAAATTTCTTCAAAAGAAGAAGTAAAATTGGCCTGAAAGTAGGGTCAAAGGGGAAGAGGTAGAATTCAAAGAAGAGGCAAAGAAATTTCCCAAGACAGAGTACATAAGCCCAAGGATGAAGAAAATAAACCTTATAATCACCCAGAAAGGGGAGGAATCTCACAAGGAGGACAATATACCGATAGGAACACTTTTCCCTGACCAAGAGGAAGATGAATAGGCAGAGGAGGTGAAATAAAGTGTTTTGTCTATGGAAAGATAGGACACAAGTTTTTTTAATGTCCCGATAGAAAAAGGGATGGAGGAGGCGAAGCTCACATTTTAGAAGCGCAAAGGAAAAATGTTGAGGAAGAAGATGTAAAAGGTGGAAGATCCTTAATAATGAGGAAAATTTTCTTGAAGCTAGAGAAGGAGATAGAGAATTTAGTTCAAAGGAACAGTTTGTTTAGAACTTCTTGCAATACCAAGGATAGGGTATGTATGCTAATTGTGGACAGTGGAAGTACAGATAATCTAGTATCCACAGAAATGGTGGAGAAGATGGAATTGGAAACAGTTGCACATCCGAGCCCATACAAGGTTTTGTGGTTGMAAAAAGGACATCAGGTAACAATCACTAAACAATGTTTAGTTGAATTTAAGATAGGGGGGATATAGAGATGATATTTTATGTGATGTTATTCCCATGGATGTCTATCATCTTTTGTTGCAGAGACCGTGGAAATATGATAGAAATGTTGTTCATGAYGGAAGAAAGAACACATACACCTTGGAGAAGAATGGTAGGATGCATATGTTGCTTCCAATTGAAGACAAGAAGGTAAAGGAAGAGACAAAAAATACTATACTTATCATGAGTGGGAAGGAACTTTTGGATGAAGTCAAGAAATATGAAGAAATGTAGTTTGTTGTGGTGAGAAAACCTAGAGACATCTTGACCAGTACTTTGATGGATGATCTACCTGAGGAGATTCAGGAACTGTTGGAGAATTTCTATGATATAGTGGTGGATAATTTACCTTGTTCATTTTCACCCATTAGAAGTATAAGCCATCACATCGACCTTATACCAGGAGAAAGTTTACCAAATAAGGAAACGTACAGATCGACATTGTAGGAGAATGAAGAAGTTAAGAAGGAAGTCCAATATTTAATGGACAAAGGGTTGATTAGAGAAATCTTGAGTCCATGCATTGTACCAACAGTTTTAAGTCCAAAGAAGGATGGTGGATGGAGAATGTGTGCAGACTCGAGGGCTATAAAAATAATCACCATTAGGTATAGATTTACTTTACCGAGGATGGATGACTTGATGGATTGATTGAGTGGAGTAGAGGTTTTTTCAAAGATTGATTTGAAAAGTGGATATCATCAAAGTATAATGAGGGAAGGTGATGAATGGAAGAAAACATTCAATATGAATGAAGGACTATATGAATGGATTGTCATGTCGTTTGGTTTGACGAATGCACCAAGTAATTTTATGATATTGATGAACGAAGTCTTGAAGGATTTCATTGAAAAAATTGTAATTGTGTATCTTGATGATATATTGATCTTCAGTAAGATTGAGGAAGAACATTTGAGACACCTAACTCTAGTGATGTGGATCTTGTAGCAAGAGAAGTTGTTGATAAATCTGAAGAAGTCATCCTTCATGAAGAAAGGGCTCATTTATTTAGGTTTTGTGATCTCTTCAAATGAGTTGAAGATGGATCCTAAGAAGGTAAAAGCAATCAAAGAATGGCCATATCCAAGGAATATCTTTGAAGTCAAAAGATTCCATGGATTAGCCAGTTTTTACAGGAAGTTCATCAGAAATTTTAGTGGGATTAGTGCACCAATGATGGACACAGTCAAGAAAAAACATAAATCTTTTCATTGGATAGAGGAAGAAGAGAAAAGTTTCAAGTTGTTAAAGGAGAAGATAACTCGACAACTAGTTCTGGTTCTACCAGATTTTAGTAAGACATTTCAAGTGAGATGTGACACAAGTGGATTTGCAGTTGGAGAAGTATTAAGTCAAGACAATAGACCAATTGCATACTTCAGTGAGAAGCTGAATGATTCCAAGAGGAATTATTACATGTATGATAAAGATTTTTATGTGATCATACAGGCACTAAAGAAATGGAGGCACTAGTTGGTTTTGAAAGAGTTTGTTTTGTACAGGGACAACCATGCTTTACAATTCGTAACCGGAGAGGAGAAATTGAACCAAAAACATGCAAAATGGGTTGAGTTTATGCATAAATTTACTTTTGTTATAAAGCACATTTCTGGAACTGCTAACAAGGTTGTTGATGCATTGAGAAGGAAATGTTTTATTCTGTAGGAGTTTCATGTGAAGACCTTAGGTTTTGATAGCCTTAAGGATATGTACAGAGATGATTCAGATTTAAAGGACGCTTATGAAGTATGTGAGAATCCTGTTCTGAGAGATAGAATCCAATGGGTTGAATATTTGATCCAGGATGGATTATTATTCAAAGGAAATCAATTGTGTATCCCAAAGAGTTCTATGAGAGAAAACATTTTAAAGGAAAAACATAGTGGAGGATTGGATGGACATTTCGGCCATGAAAAAAATATTTGCAACTAAAAAATTTATATTATTGGCCACGGATGAGGACGGATGTCAAGAAGTTTGTGAACAGATGTAGAATTTGCTTGCACACCAAGGGGAAAAGACATAATACATGATTGTATCAACCATTTCTAGTATCGGAGAGTCCATGGGACGTGGTAAGCATGGATTTTGTGTTAGGATTGCCAAGGAAACAGAGAGGTTGTGATTCCATATTTGTGGTAGTCGACAGATTCTCAAAAATGGCACATTTTATTCCATGTCAGCAAACCATTGATGCAACACACATTGCAAACCTGTTTTTCAAAGAAATTGTTCGAATTCATGGTTTACCTAAGAGTATTGTTTCAGATCGAGATACCAAATTTGTTGCTCATTTATGGAGGACACTATGGAAGAAGCTGGGGATGAATTTACCTTTTAGCTCATAATATCACCCTCAAACGGATGGAGAAACTGAGGTAGTAAATTGAAGTTTGGGAGATTTATTGAGGAGTTTAGTAGTTGAACATCATAGTCAGTGGGATCGGATTCTTCCGCAACAAGAATTTGTGTATAATGAATCACCTAAATAGAGCACAGGATAGAGTTCATTCTAGGTAATGTATGTAATGAATCCAAGAGGCATATCTGATTTGAGAAACTTAGAGTAGAATGAGTTCAGAAGTGCTGGAGTGGAGGACTTTGTAGTAGAGATGCAAGAGCTTCACAACAAGATTAAAGAGTGGTTGCAGAGTTCAAACAAGGAATATAAGCGCAGAGTAGATCAGCATAGGAGAGAGCTTTAGCTCGAAGTGGGAGATTTGGTCTTAGCACACCTCAGAAAGGAAATATTCCCAAGGGGAATGTATAACAAGCTGAAAATGAAAAACATAGGGCTGTGTAAGATTCTGAGAAAATTTGAGGAAAATTCTTATGAGATAGAATTTCCATATGATGTGGGCATATCACCCATATTCAATGTAGCATATCTATATCCTTACAGAGAAGATAAAGCGAGATCAGAAGAGAATTAGAAGGAAGTTCAGTGGGTCAAACAGATGCATGTAGCTAAAAAGCTGCAGATGGAAAAGATCATTAATTAAAGAGTTATCAAGAAGACTCTGAGAAAGACGTATTTTGATTACTTGATAAAGTGGAAGGGACACCCGATTGAAGATGTCAGTTGGGAAAGTGAAGCAAAGATCCAGAAAAATGGACAAATGGTGCAGGAGCTCATGGACAGGAGCATATGAATTTTTCAGCCAAAGGACAACGTTGCTGGAGCATCGCAAGCCAACAAATCGGAAGACAGCTGGATATGAACCAGTCGATGTTTTAAGGATGTTTTGAATTTGAAAGGATGGAGAATTAATGTAATATATGGAAAATATATTTTTTCTTTTATGGTTAAGAGATCGTAACACAAATCTTGAGCGATTGGTCTCATTTGTCGGTTGTAGGCAATTAATGTAATGAATGTAAAGTAGATGTAGGATTTAATTCAATTAGATAGCTAGAGGTTGTAGGACAGAAAAATTTAGAAATCTCCCTCGTATGTATTGTAATGTATGATTATTCTCATTGTAACTAATTTGAAGAGATGTAGAGAAAGAGAGAGAGGAGAAGAATAGAGATTACAAAATTTGTCTGAGAAGATAGTTGTTGCTATTATACCCATGTACAGATTCACTTGGATTAATATAAGAAAGATTTGATCAACCTTCATGGGGTTTTTTATGAATTTTGTGTACATCTATTGAATGGTATGTTTACAGTTAATTTCAGTCTCTGTTTTGAATTTGTTTCAATGCTTGGTATGCATGTTTTCATGTTGAATGTATGAAGTTTGTGAGAGAGAGAGTATGATTTACAATTGTTTATCTTCCTAAGAATTCCTGCAAGGAGTGAAGTGAAAGTCTGGAAGGAGTGCATTTACAAGTTTTGAGTTTTACCTCAGAAAATCTCAGGAGAGATATTGTTGTTCTCATACCAGCAGAAGTGCAAGTATAGCACAGAGTCGGGCAAGGTGACACAGACCTATCGGCCCTTGGGCCAATATCCGCTCACATGATCGTTCTTTGTCTCCTTTGAGCCGAATCGGATCTTTTGATTCCTTGCTGGAATCTCAATTCAATTGATCCACGGGTCCTTTTGGAAGCTCCCCTGTGCGAACAACACTAGTCGTGAGCTTCACCTTTTTCATGCGACCATAGCACTATGACCAAGGCCCAATTCCAAAGGCGCTTGTCGCAACTTGCTACTCGCGAGTTCGTGAGTCGTGTCTCCCGACTCTTCCTTTCCAATCTCGCGATACCTAAAATGCCGATATGGGTATGGCTCTTCTTTTGTCAGCACCTTCCTCGTGTGACCACCATCTAAGCTTAATGCTAGCTCCTCTCACTATTCGCCGCTTCGTGAGTTCAAAGGTTGAACTCTTGTTCTTTCCTTGTGCAATCCTCCAAAACTTGAAAGTCAGCGAAGGTTGACCTTCCTTTCGCACTTCTCATAACTCTCCACTTCACGAGTTGTAGCATCCAATATTGGCACCTTCTCTTCACGAACTCCCGAGAAGCGATATTAAATTTCCCTCTTGCGTTCTCGCTACTCATGACCTCGCAAGTTTCAATGTCAAGCTCTCGTGCTCTTATCTCGTGAATCCCCGAGACGCGAGAAGTCAATGGAGTATTTACTCCTTCCTCCAGGCGACACGTGTTCACCTGCCAATCACGCAGGCCCCACCTTATGGCTCTGCCACGTGTCCACGCGAGCCTCCGCTCTCAGCACTTCTCGACTTCTGATGTCGAAAGTGACTCCCCTTAACCTTCGAACCCCTGATTTCACGATAGGAGATGGGGTTCCTGATCCAATGGTCCTCCCATGACCTAGATCCAACGGCTATCCTCGCTCCTAGCGATTTTGCGACTTCACAACTTGGAGCACCCAACTCTTGGGCTCTCACCCTGTGAACCTCCGAGTTCACGAGATCCCTAGATCTCTACCACTTGTCCTCTTCGAATGGATGGTCCCGATCTTATCACGACTTCACCACTCGCGAAGTCGAATGACTTCCTTCTCTGAACCCCGATGTATGAATCCCCGATAGAGAGGATCTCGCGACATGTGTCCTCCTTCCAACGAACGACTCATATTCTCTTGCTATTTCAGGACTTTTCCTTTCACGACCTCGCAAATCTTGATGCAAATATTTTAAACCTTAAACTCACGAATCCACGAAATGAGATTACACGAGCGATCCAATGGCCCTTGTTGGCTCAGATCCTACGGCTCAATTTCTCCTGAGCTTGGACTTAGAAAAACACTCGCCATAACTCCCCTTTCTCTTTTGCAAGATCTTATGGCTCTCGGGACTTCGCGAATTCTCCACGAAGAATTTTGACCATCCAATTCCTCCTTGACGATTCCTGTGAAATGAACAAAGTGTTCTTTCATGAAACTTATCCACTTGAAAAACAATGTCTCT
>ML782912.1:1898332-1938974 GCA_009831015.1 Picea engelmannii
TTTTCTACCATCTCTGTAGAAACGAGATTATCTATGCTACCACTATCCACAATGACTTTGCATGCCCAATCTTTGGTCTTGCAAGCGGTCCGAAAAAGTCTGTTCCTTTGGACCGAACTCTCCACCTCCTTCTATGGTGTTAAGAGAACTTTTCGCATCATCAGTGATCTTCCGCCTTTAGCATATTCTGCCTCAACATTCGGCCTTTGTGCTTCGGCAATGTGAGTTTCACCATCTTCTTTCTTTCTGTCTAGAAACTCATAAGACTTGTGTCCAACATTTCCACATGTGAAGCATTTCAGCACTCCACCTCTTCCTCTTCCTCTACCTCTGGTACGAGGAAAAATGTTTCCATCAACATACTGACCTCTCTATTTGATATGTTTCCTTATCTGTGAGCTTCCACCTCTCTCAGTTTGAGTCTGAGGTTTCTTCCACTTTTCCTTGGTTTCTGATTTCTATCCTGGGCAACTAATTTGCGTCTAGCTTGACTTCTGCCTCGGCCTCTTTGACCTTCTTTTCGGCTCATCTTCTCTTCATCTTTTAGAGCCATCTAATAAGAATATTCCACCATTCAGATGGTCATCATGCTAATCTCATCCTGAGTGTCGTATCTCAGACCATTCATATATCTGGCAACCTTTTCATCATCACTTTCCAGATGACCTGCTCTCATGTTCAGCCTGTAAAATTATTCAGTGTACTCCTTCACTATCATCAGCTTCTGTCTCAAATTTTTCATTCTCCGAAATAGAGTAATTTGGTAATCCCTAGGAATGAATTTCACCTTCATCTTTGCGATCATCCTATCCCAACTCTTGATTTTCTTCTTGCCTTTGCAACGTCTGTCATCTTGTAGCTCATCCCACCATAATATTGCATGTCCTTTCAATCTTGTGACAACATGTTTGAATTTTTTGTCCTCCTCGACATCTTCATAGTCAAAATATGTGTCTAGAGCTCTAATCTAGTCTAGAAGCTCCTCAGCATCTAAGTTTCCTTCATATACTGGAATATCCATTTTTACTCTAGCACCCATTCTTGCAATAGCCCTAATCAGGTGTTCATTTGCTGCATCTTCTGCTGCAACTTCTTCTCCTTCATGTCCAGCTCCATATTCACTTTTGGAATCACTGAGATCCCCAGCACTGGCTATGCGCCTCTGTTTTATTTCCATGTCCATGACTCTGGTGCATAGGTCATGTATATCTCTTTCCATGGCTGGATTTGGCACTTGCCTACCCCTTTCTCTTGACATATCCCTATCCTCTGACGGATCGGGTGTTTGTCTATCTCTTCTTCTCAGCGGCATGGCTATGATTTCTTTCTCTCTTTCCCTATCTGAAATATACAAACAGAGTCAAGCTATGATACCACTTGATGCAGATCTATTGGCCCTCGGGTCGAGATGAGCTCACAGGATCGTTCTTTGTCTCCTTTGAGATGAATCGTCTCTTTTGATTCCTTGCTGGAATCTCAATTCAATCGATCCATAGGTCCTTTCGAAAGCTCCCCTGCGCGAACAACACTAGGCACGAGCTCAACCTATTTCATGCGACCACAGTGCTATGATCAAGGCCCAATTCCAAAGGCACTTGTTGCAACTCACTACTCACGAGTTCATGAGTCGTGGATCCTGACTCTTCCTTTCCAATATCGCGATACCCGAAATGCCGATACGGGTATGGCTCTTCCTCTATCAGTGCCTTCCTCGCGTGACCTCCAGCTAAGCTTAACGCTATCTCCTCTCACTATTCGCCGCTTCATGAGTTCAAAGGTTGAACTCTTATTCTTTCCTTGTGCGATCCTCCGAAACTTGAAAGTCAACGAAGGTTGACCTTCCTTTCGCACTTCTCACAACTTGCGAATTCGCAAGTTGTAGCGTCCAATCTTGGCACCTTCTCTTCATGAACCTCCAAGACGTGATATTAAATTTCCCTCTCGTGTTCTCACTACTCGCAACCTTGCAAGTTTCAATGTTGAGCTCTCGTGCTCTTATCTTGCAAATCCCCGAGATGCAAGAAGTCAATGGAGTATTGACTCCTTCCTCCAAGTGACGCGTGTTCACCTACCAATCATGCGAGCCCCACCTTATGGCTCTGGCATGTGTCCACACAAGCCTCCGCTCTCGACACTTCACGACTTCTGATGTCGAAAGTGACTCCTCTCAACCTCTAAACCCGCAAATACGCGATAGGCGATGGGGTTCCTGATCCAATGGTCCTCCCATGACCTAGATCCAATGGCTATCCTCACTCCTCGTGATTTCATGACTTCGCGACTTGGAGCACCCAACTCTTGGGCTCTCACCCTGCGAACCTCTGAGTTCGCGAGATCCCTAGATCTCTGCCACTTGTCCTCTTCGAATGGACGGTCTTGATCTTCTTGTGACTTCGCCACTCGCGAAGTCGAAGGACTTCCTTCTCTGAACCCCGATGTCTGAATCCCCGATAGAGAGGATCTCGCGACACGTGTCCTCCTTCCAACGAATGACTCAGATTATCTCTCTATTTTGGGACTTCGCCTTTCACGACCTCGCAAATCTTGATGCAAAGGTTTTAAACCTTCAACTCGCGAATCCACGAAATGAGATTACGCAAGTGATCCAATGGCCCTTGTTGGCTCAGATCCTACGACCTGATTTCTCCTAAGCTTGCACTTAGAAAAACACTCACCGTAACTCTCCTTGCTCTTCTGCAAGATCTGACGGCTCTCGGGACTTCGTGAATTCTCCACGGAGAATTCCGACCGTCCAATTCCTTTTTGACAATTCCTACGAAATGAACAAAGTGTTCTTTCATGAAACTTAATCACCTGCAAAACAACGTCACTGCGCCTTCTTACAACACTTCAAGGTACTAGCCCTCTTGAGATTCTCTTTGACAACTCGAGTCTTCATGAAGACTCCTGCACGCACTCCTTGTGGCAATTCTTCAAATACTTCCAAGTATTTGATCCTCTTCGACTCTGCGCACTCCCTGCGACAACAGTCCTTCAACAATTTTGCTCAGGTTACAAACCCTGAGAATCTACTCGGCCTGTGCACACCTTGCATGGATCCTGTGCTTAACTTGTACTTCTGCAAGAATGAGAACAATTTTATCCCTCCTGAGCTTGTAGAGATGAAATCTAACTTCTGTCAGCGCACACCTTGCAGACAATTTCACTGCACTCCTTGCAGGAAAACTCTTGCTCAGATTGAGAAACAATTGAAACTCATTCTTTACTCTCTCAGACTTCGAATGCTTACCACGAAATCATACATACATGGCATAAAAGCAAATGTATATCAGAAAGAGTAAAACAATCATGAGCATAACATTCAATCATGCATACACAGAAAATATTTGAACACCATGAGTCTGGATCAAAGCTTCATATATTAATCTCAGAACTTCTGTACATGGGTTCTTCTACACAACTTTCTGCTTCTTATTCTCTATACTCTCTTGATTGATTATGCTGCTAATGTTACAATGATACAAGTGAGGGTGTCTATATCCATTTTCCCTCTGACTCCTAAAACTATCTAATCTAAGAATTCAAAGCTACCTACTTACATTTACTAGCATAAATGCCTCTTAGTCCTTCATATGAGAGAAGGACGCTCAAGGTCTGATTACAATCTACAAGTATGTCCTTTCTTAATTGTTTCATTTATGTTTGGCATATCAAAATTCAAAACATTTCAAACAATTCATCATGTGCCAAAATGCGTTGGCGTTTTGTCCCACGCTCGCTTGTTGCTGGCGATGCTCCTGCATCACAAGGTGTGTGCAGACCAATTGAAGTATTAAAATTTTCCAAACCAGTGAGTGGTTGAGGAGCTACTGTCGCGAGGAGTGCATAGAATTGGAGAGTTCATATAATCAAAGATTATCATGAAGCCATAAGGAGGGTGGGAAAAATTCCTTGGAATCCTTGATTTTGCAGCAAGAACCAAGCTAAGGAGGGATAGAGACTTCAAAGCGTTTGGAGGAAAGATGAGGATGGAGTTACCTCACAGAAACCAAGCTCATAAGGAATACGCTGTGTTATTTGGCCATGAGCATCGAGAACTTTAATGGATGGTTAAATTATGAAAGGAAGAACTACCAATTCGACGTGAACTATTGGATCCAGTGGATCAACAGAGAAGTTAAGGATGAGTGTCTTTCAACACTCACAAGATCAGGAGGAATAGTCATCGTTAGATCTCAATCAACAAGAGAGGTTGATCTCGTGGTTTTGAATTTTGACATTTCGGGATTCAAAGTGTGGAGAAGTTCATGACTTGAAGACCTTGATTTTAAAAATCCCGATATACGAAATTTGGATACAATATGGACCATCAGATCATGGGAAGTTCGGGGTCATCGATCTGAGTAGAAGAAGTCGTGATTTCGAACTTCGGGAGAAAGGAAAGGAGTCACAAAATACTGATGCTCTCATAGGTGGACCCCAAGATGTGATTGAGGTCACATGGTTGAGGCATAAGGGAGGAGTTAAATATCCGTTATCCCATTTTAGGGTCTTGCGAGTCAAAGGAGTCAGAGGGATTCACAAAAGAAATCGTGAAACTTGAAACACCTTTTTCGGGTAAAGGTTGTGGTCACACTAGTTGGTCACGTGGAGTGGAGGTTCATGCCTAGTTCTTGTTCACATAGGTGTAACTTCTAAGAAGGACCTGTGGTTATATTTGAAAAGGTTTCAGTGGGAACTAAAGAACCATTTTGGCTCAAGGAAGTAGAAAGATCCAAAGACCAACAGGTCACGTAGAACTTGCTGAGGTACGGGTGTTGTGTTAGGTGGTATCAGAGCCTAGCTTACAACTTTTGTTTTCTGTAGAGGGAAGACAGAGGGCAGTTGTAATTTGAATTCTGCATGGAACAAATTTAAACAATACTGCCAAGAAGACGTCAAAAGAGACCCATGACCAATCTAGTCGTGGAAAGGGAAATGAGAGAACTTTGTGCTCGATTAGATGCTATGGAGACAACACAAAGGCGAGAAACTAATACTAGAGATGTCAGTGAGGTTGAAATAAAAAATGAAGCTGGAGCCAAAGAACAAGTTGTAGTCGAAGATGCGGCAGAGGAACATCTATTCAAATTTGTTGCAAGAATAGGGGCCAGAGAGAAAATGGACATCTCGATGTATGAAGGCAACTTAGACGTTGAGGGGCTGCTAGATTGGTTTAGAGATCTGGATAAATACTTTGACTATGAGGATATCGAAGAATATAAGAAATTAAAACATGTTGTCACTAGACTAAAAGGGAATACAACACTATGGTGGCATGAACTACAGACTGATAGGCGTTGCAAAGGAAAACAATGAATCAAAAGCTGGGATAGGATGGTCACAAAAATTAAAGACAAGTTTATACCCAGAGATTACCAAATTAATATGTTTCAAAGAATGCAAAATTTGAGACAGAAGGGGATGATAGTGAAGGAATACACTGAAGAATTTTACAGACTCAACATTAGAGAAATTCATCATGAGAGTGATGATGAAAAATTCACCATATACATAAATGGATTGAGATATGAAATTCAAAATGAAATGAGCATGGTGACAATAAAAAATGTGGAAGATGCTTATCAAATTGCCTCAAAGGAAGAAGTAAAATTGGACCGAAAGTAGGGTCAAAGGGGAAGAGGTAGAAGTTAAATAAGAGGCAAAGAAATTTCCCAGGACAGACTACAGAAGCCCAAGGATGAAGAAAATAAATCTTATAATCACCCAGAAAGGGGAGGAATCTCACAAGGAGGACAATATACCGATAGGAACACTTTTCCTCAAGCAAGAGGAAGAGGAAGAGGCAGAGGAGGTGAAATAAAGTGTTTTGTCTATGGAAAGATAGGACACAAGTTTTTTGAATGTCTTGATAGAAAAAGGGATGGAGGAGGCGAAGCTCACATTTCAGAATCCTAAAGGCAAAATGTTGAGGCAAAAGATGCAAAAGGAAAAAGATCCTTAATGATGAGGAAAATTCTCTTGAAGCCAGGGAAGGAGATAGAGAATCCAGTCCAAAGGAACAGTTTGTTCAAAACTGCTTGCAAGACCAAGGATAGGGTATGGAAGGTAAT
Organism: Picea engelmannii; assembly: GCA_009831015.1. NCBI lineage: Eukaryota > Viridiplantae > Streptophyta > Pinopsida > Pinales > Pinaceae > Picea > Picea engelmannii. The sequence goes on from ML782912.1 coordinate 1,904,407, forward strand.
CGTGGACAGTTGAAGTACAGATAATATAGTATCCACATAAATGGTGGAGAAGTTGGAATTGGAAATAGTTGCACATCCGAGCCCATACAAGGTTTTGTGGTTGCAAAAAGGACATCAGGTAAGAATCACTAAACAATGTTTAGTTGAATTTAAGATAGGGGGATATAGATATGATATTTTATGTGATGTTATTCCCATGGATGTCTATCATCTTTTGTTGGGGAGACCATGGAAATATGACATAAATGTTGTTCATGACAGAAGAAAGAACACATACACCTTGCAGAAGAATGGTAAGACGCATATGTTGTTTCCAATTGAAGACAAGAAGGTAAAGGAAGAGACAAGCAATACCATACTTATCATGAGTGGGAAGGAACTTCTAGATGAAGTCAACAAATATGAAGAAATGTAGTTTTTTGTGGTGAGAAAACCTAGATTCATCTTGACCAGTACTTCGATGGATGATCTACTTGAGGAGGTTCAGGAACTGCTGGAGAATTTCTATGATATAGTGGTGGACAATTTACCTTGTTCGTTGCCACCCATCAGAAGTATAAGCCATCAAATCAAACTTATACCAGGAGAAAGTTTACCAAAGAAGGAAACATACAGATTGATGTCACGGGAGAATGAGAAAGTTAAGAAGGAAGTCCAACATTTGATGGAAAAAGGGTTGATTAGAGAAATCTTGAGTCCATGCACTATACCAACAGTTTTAAGTCCAAAGAAGGATGGTGGATGGAGAATGTGTGCAGACTCGAGGGATATAAACAAAATCACCATTAGGTATAGATTTACTTTACTGAGGATGGATGACTTGATGGATTACTTGAGTGGAGTAGAGTTTTTCTCAAAGATTGATTTTAAAAGTGGATATCATCAAATTATAATGAGGGAAGGTGATGAATGGAAGACAACATTCAAGACGAATGAAGGACTATATGAATGGTTTGTCATGCCATTTGGTTTGACGAATGCACCAAGTACTTTTATGATATTGATGAACAAAGTCTTGAAGGATTTCATTGGAAAATTTGTAATTTTGTATCTTGATGATATGTTGATCTTCAGTAAGATTGAGGTAGAACATTTGAGACACCTAACTCTAGTGATGTAGATCTTGCAGCAAGAGAAGTTGTTGATAAATATGAAGAAGTCATGTTTCATGAAGAAAGGGATCATTTATTTAGGTTTTGTGATCTCTTCAAATGAGTTGAAGATGGATCCTGAGAAGGTAAAAGCAATCAAAGAATGGCCATGTCCAAGGAATATCTTTGAATCCAGAAGATTCCATGGATTAGCCATTTTTTACAGGAAGTTCATCAGAAATTTTAGTTGGATTAGTGCACCAATGATGGACATGGTTAATAAAAAACATAAATCTTTTCATTGGATAGAGGAAGAAGAGAAAAGTTTCAAGTTGTTAAAGGAGAAGATAACTCGACAACCAATTCTGGTTCTACCAGATTTTAGTAAGACATTTCAAGTGAGATGTGACGCAAGTGGATTTGTGGTTGGAGTAGTCTTAAGTCAAGACAATAGACCAATTTCATACTTCAGTGAGAAGTTGAATGATGCCAAGAGGAATTATTCTTTGTATGATAAAGAGTTTTATGTGATCATACAAGCGCTGAAGAAATGGAGGCACTAGTTGGTTCCGAAAGAGTTCATCTTGTACAACAACAACCATGATTTACAATTCGTAACCAGAAAGGAGAAATTGAACCAAAAACATGCAAAATGGGTTGATTTTATGCAGAAATTTACTTTTGTTATAAGGAACATTTCTAGAAATGCTAACAAGGTTGTTGATGCATTGAGCAGGAAATGTTTGATTCTGTAGGAGTTTCATGTGAAGAACTTAGGTTTTGATAACCTTAATGATATGTACAGAGATGATTATGATTTCAAGGATGCTTATGAAGCATGTGAGAATCTTGTTCTGAGAGATAGAAGCCAATGGGTTGAATATTTGATCTTGGATGGATTATTGTTCAAAGGAAATCAATTGTATATCCAAAAGAGTTTTATGAGAGAAAACATTTTAAAGGAAAAACATAGTGGATGATTGGATGGACATTTCGGCCATGAAAAAACATTTTCACAACTGAACAGTTTATATTATTGGCTAGGGATGAGGATGGATGTCAAGAAGTTTGTGAACATATGTAGAATTTTCCAGCATGCCAAGGGGAAAAGACATAATACAGGATTGTACCAACCATTTCCAGTACCGGAGAGGCCCTGGGACATTGTAAGCATGGATTTTGTGTTAGGAATACCAAGGAAACAAAGCAGTTGTGATTCCATATTCGTGGTAGTCGACAGATTCCCCAAAATGGCACATTTTATTCCATGTCAGAAAACTAGTGATGCAACACACATTGCAAACCTGTTTTTCAAAGAAGTTGTTCGACTTCATGGTTTACCCAAGAGTATTGTTTCAGATCGAGATACCAAATTTGTTGCTCATTTATGGAGGACACTATGGAAGAAGTTGGGGACAAATTTATATTTTAGCTCAGAATATCACCCTCAAACAGATGGACAAACTGAGGTAGTAAACCAAAGTTTGGGAGATTTATTGAGGAGTTTAGTAGTTGAACATCATAGTCAGTGGGAGCAGATTCTTCCGCAAGAAGAATTTGCGTATAATGAATCACCTAACTGGAGCATAGGACATAGCCCATTCCAGGTAATGTATGGAATGTAGCTAAGAGGCGTATATGATTTGAGAGGCATAGAGAAGAATGAGTTCAAAAGTGCTAGAGCAGAGGAATTTGCAGTAGAGATGCAAGAGCTTCACAACAAGATTAAAGAGTGGTTGCAGAGTTCAAACAAGGAATATAAGCACAGAGTAGATCAACAAAGGAGAGAGATTTAGTTCGAAGTGGGAGATTCGGTCTTAGCACATCTTAGAAAGGAAATATTCCCAAGGGGAATGTATAACAAGATGAAAATGAAAAAGATAGGGCCGTGTAAGATTCTGAGAAAATTTGAGGAAAATTCTTATGAGATATAATTGCCATATGATGTGGTCATATCACCCATATTAAATGTAGCATATCTATATCCTTACAGAGAAGATGAAGCGAGAGAAGAAAAGACTCAGAAGGAAGTTTAGTGGGTCAAACAAATGCATGTAGCTGAAAAGATGCATATGGAAAAGATCATTGATTAGAGAGTTATCAAGAGGACCTAGAGAAAGACGTATTTTGAATACTTGATAAAGTGGAAGGGACACCCGATTGAATATGCCAGTTGGGAAAGCGAAGTAGAGATCCAAAAACATGGACAAACGGTGTAGGAGCTCATGGACAGGAGCCTATGAATTTTTTAGCCAAAGGAGTACGTTGTAGGAGCATCGCAAGCCAACAAAGTAGAGGACAACTGGGTATGCACCAACACGCATTTTGAGGATGTTTTGAATTTGAAAGGATGAAGAATTAATGTAATATATGGAAAATATATTTTTTCTTTTATGGTTTAGAGATTGTAATGCAAATCTTGAGCGATTGGTCTCATCTATCGGTTGTAGGCAATTAATGCAATAAATGTAAAGTAGATGTAGGATTTACTTCAATTAGATAGCTAGAGGTTGTAGGATGGAAAAATCTAGAAATCTCCCTCATATGTATTGTAATGTATGATTGTTCTCATTGTAACTAAGCGGAAGAGATGTAGAGAATGAGAGAGAAGAGAAGAATAGAGATTATAAACTTTGTATGAGAAGATAGTTGTTGCTATTAGACCCATGTACATATGCACTTGGATTAATATATAAGAAAGATTTGATCAACCTTCATGGGGGTTTTTATGAATTTTGTGTACATCTATTGAATGGTATGTTTACAGTTAATTTCAGTCTCTGTTATGCATTTGTTTCAATGCTTGGTATGTATGATTTCATGTTGAATGTATGAAGTCTATGAGAGCGAGAGTATGAGTTTCAATTGTTTATCTTCCTAAGAATTCATGCAAGGAGTGAAGTGAAAGTCCGCAAGGAGTGCATTGACAAGTTCTGAGTTTTACCTCAGAAAATATCAGGAGAGATAATGTTGTTCTCATACCACCAGAAGTGCAAGTATAGCACAGAGTCATGCAAGGTGTGTGCAGGCCAGTTGAAGTCTTAAACTTTTCCAAACCAGTGATTGGTTGAGGAGCTACTGTCATGAGGAGTGTGTAGAATTGGAGAGTTCATATAATCAAAGATTATTGTGAAGCCGCAAGGAGTGTGGGAAAAATCCCTTGGAATCCTTGATTTTGCAGCAAGAACTAAGCTGAGGAGGGATAGAGACTTCAAAGCGTTCGGAGGAAAGATGAGGCTAGAATTACCTCGCAGAAACCAAGCTCATAAGGAAGATGCCGCGTTATTTCATGAGTCAGAGTGTGGAGAAGGTCATGACTTGGAGACCTTGAGTTGCAAAATCTCGATACCCAACATTCTGATACAATCTAGACCATCAGATCGTGGTAATTTCAGGGTTGTCTATCTGAGGAGAAGAAGTCACGGGTTTGAGAGAAAGGACAGGAGTCACATCGTGAACTCACGAGTTGCAAAATCCCAACGTGCTCAGAGGTGGATCCATTGACATGACTGAAGTCGCATGGTTGAGGCATAAGGGAGGATTTAAATATCCGTTAGCCCATTTCAGCGTTTCAGGAGTCAAAGGAGTTAGAGTGACTCACAACAAAAATTGCGAAGTCACGAAACCCAAAACACCTTTTTCGGGTAAAGGTTGTGGTCACACTGGTTGGTCACGTTGAGTGGAGGTTCGCGCCTAGTGCTCGTTCACACAGGCGTAACTTCTAAGAAGGACCTATGGTTATATGTGTGAAGGTTCTAGTGGGAAATAAAGATCCATTCTGGCTCAAGGAAGTAGAAAGATACAAATATCGGGAGGTCATGCAGAACCTACTGAGGTAGGGGTTTTGAGTCACACACCTCTAACTATGTGGAATTTGTCCTTCAAGGCCTCTGAGAGAGCCTTCTCATGATTTATTTATTCCAACAACAATGTAGTATCTTTCCCTTGTGTCAGTAATCCCATGATCCATGAAATTACATCTGTGTCAATAGAAATTATCTTGTATAACCAAAAGTATCCTCCATTCACACAACTTAATAACATATTTACACATATATTGATTTCTTGGATGATGGATTGATCATGCCGACGAAGTCTATTTCCCATTTATCAAAATCTTGTAGTATGACCTATGAATGCAAATGAATCTCATCCCTTTGGGATGGATTTCCAACCCTTTGAAAAACATCACATGCCTGGAAATATTCTTTAGCATCCTTGTGAAGTGTGGGCCATTAGATTCCTGCACACAAAATATTTTGCGTTGTTTCCTTGCCTTCATAGTTTCCTCCTGCAATACCTGCATTTGCCTATGATAGTGTCATTGGCATTTCATGCTCTAACAAACATAGTATTAATATCCCATATGCACCTAAATTATATAAGTTTCTTGCAATAATCTGATAGTTTGTTTCCTTAACCATTAACTATTCTTTTGTGCCAATGTCATGTCCGATGGAGCCATTCTTGTACTTAATAATAGAACAATGTATGTGAACTAGTCATCCATCATTTGAACTACAAATAAATGTGCATCTGGTAAAATATCATCTATATTCTTTGCATCTTCTCCTGGTAAAATGCACGATAAGTGATCTAGTTCTACATTTAATTTTCTTGTCTTAACGTAGACTTTAAAATCATATTCTTGGAACAAAATTAACCATATGAAAATTCTCCCCCCCAACATTGGCTTGTTTACTAAGAATATTAGTGCAGAGTGGTATGTATACATCTTGAAATGAGAGCCCAACAAATAGTGTCTAAACTTTTGCATTGCATACACCATTTCCAACCCTTCTCATTTTGTTGTATTGTAGTTATTTTCTATTGTTGACATCTTCCTGCTTGCAAATTCAATTGGGTGGTCTAACTCTCCTTCTCTTGGCTGATATAATATTTCACCAAAAGCTATGGATGATGCATCAACATGAACATGAAACCCCTTCTTCCAATCTAGGAATATCAGAATTGACGCAGTAACTAACTTCCACTTCAATGTGTCCAAACCTTTTTGAAATTCCTCATTCCACTGGAATTTCATTTCTTTCTTTAACAACTTCCCCATGGGTGTTGCAATCTCTACATATCCTTTAGTGAGATTCCAATAGTATCTTGTATGGCTCATTGTTTCTATTAATTGACATACTTATGTAGGTGGTGGTAAGTCCATAATCATTGCAATATTGGAAGGATGCACTAGTAATACTTTCTTACATGCCACGTGGCCCAACAAAATTCCTAAAGGTGCACATAAAATTCATTTTTTCAAATTCAATGAAATATAACATTGTCTACACCTATCCAACATTAATATCAGTACTTCTATATGATCTTTTAATAAAATAAACACAATCCAATTGTATAAACAAACTTCAATGAACTTATGAATAAACTCCTTAAAGGCTACAACAACGTCTCTTGAGAAAATTGTAGGTGCATTCTTCAACCCAAAAGGAATCACTGTGTACTGGTAGCTTCCCCACCATGTCTCAATGGTATTCTTGTGTATGGCTTCATGTGCAATATTTATCCAGTGATACCCTGAGAATCCATTCGTGAAAGAGTAGGCCTCCTACCCCCTATATTATCTAGTACTTCATATGTAAAAGGTGTCGAAAATGGATCGTGAAGATATGCATCATTTAGCTTTCTTAGGTATACATAAATTATGATTCCCCATGTTTTCTTATCTTGTACTACCATTGGAATTATACATTATGATTCTACTACTAGTTCAATGATTCTTCCTTCTAACATTCGTTCTATCTCTTCCTTTATCGTCTCTTTATACCTCAGGTTCAGTCTATAGGGTCTCTTTCTTACTAGCTTAGCATATGGTTTCAAGGGGATTTGCATTTCTCCTAACTCACCAGCTATCCCTTTCATGTATGAAAATGTGGTTGGCAATAGATCATTATACTCGGGAAGTAAATCTACAATATTTTCCATAGTTTCATCATTCCAATAGTTGCCTATATGAAAAAAAATTGGATTCTATGTTGTCCCAATATTCACCATATGCATCCTTAATGGTTGTGCATACACAATATATCCAAGATATGGACACTCTACTATGTGTTCCCCCTCAATTTCATATATTTGTATATTTCTTGGATCTTCCTCATCGTAATCATCTTTGCCAACATTATAAAATTTCAGTGTTTCATGAACTGTGATAGAAGATCTATGTGCACTACACACAGGTACTAAATCCATCAACCCTTCTACTAAAAATATCTTGTTTCTAATATCCTTCAAATTTTCATCTACTACTGGCGACTCATTTTCAAAAGTAAATGTTATCTTAAACATTTGAGTGAACTTGTCCCAATTCGTTGTTTCTCTATGCATTTCTATTTCTAGGTACCAATTCTTAGGAATCATATCCAATGTATGTATAAACCTATGTTTCCATTCCTTCTGTGGTATCAATGCCCATATCTTTTTTACTACACAATATGATATATCGAATCTCTTACTCATGTATATTTCTATGTAATATACTCAAGTTGAGTACCAAAACTAACTTGCATGAATCTTTTACACTTCTTCCAGTCTTCTATTCCTTATTTATGTGAAGTCCACCATCTGGATGGAGTGGCCTTGAAGACAACATCTAATTCAAACAATCTTTATTGTTCGGGTATTGGCAACTCAAACACCTTTACAAAAGATCATATATCATTCAAACCATTATACTTGGGTGGGTCACATAACTATGTTCCAATCCAACACAATGATCGAGTAATGTGGGATCACCATCTGGTTGATACTTCAAGCATCCTTTGGTTCCAGTGTTCCAAACCTTCCTCTAAATTTGACGCACATGAACTAATTCTTCTCCAACTTAATGTTCCATCTTCATTCAGATTAATGTAGTCATCCATCCGCATAGTCATGTTATATAGGTTATCAATTTTGTTTCCTTTAGTTGATTCTATGTACCTATTTCCTTCTGTCGAATCCAATGGTGCAATAACCTTCAAGTCCTCTACTTCAAAGAAAGGATGATTTTAGGGGCTAAATTCCACTCATGGGATAATTTTCCATGACTTTTCCAAAAATGAGATTCGTTATTTTAAAAATGATTCACCCAAATTCTATAGGATAAAATTATTTTACGTTAAAAATAGCCAAACTTTTATAAAAACTATATAAAATACTTAGAAATTTGAATATGTTTACAAAAATATTGAGAAACATTTATAGTTGACATAAGAAGGATTAGTAAGATTCGCCAAGGTTTCTACATTTTAAAATAAATTTCCATGCTTAAAATCATCCCTTCTTCAAATATCATTTCCTTTCTCTTAAGATTAATAATCGTCTGATTGTAATAAGCCCATTAAAGTCCCATTTGTGTTGGATATGGTTGACTATCATCCACAATCTTGATGACTTCAAAATATATTATGCTACGCACCCCATCTATATTCACAGGTACCCCTAAAAATTGGTTGATCGTTACTATCTTGTGTCAGTTCACCAATCTTAACTAGACGGGGCACCAAATTAACTTACGATTCCACAAAATTTCCCATATTTTCTTTGGTAAAATATTTACATTTGAACCCAAGTCTAAAATGACATTGTCCATGTCATATTCCCCAATCTGCACATTTGGTATGAACTCTCTGCTTCTCCTATTTTTACATAATATCTTATTCACTACCCTATATGTTGTAGTAACTACCCTTTCTTTCATGCAATGATCAATCATTCCACATAATGCATTCAATGGAGTTTCATCTTTCATCAATTCTAAACAAACTTTCAGAAATTTGTTCATAGTACTTATATGTGGAAGCAATCTTTCTGGGATAGTACAATCATATACAAAAGTCATGTCAACCATAGGAGGTGTGGATGATGTCGATGATATCCAATATGCTCCTAGTATCTCCTTCCTTGTTTGTTGATATGTCTGTTTTTCTTGTTGTGGGTCAAATTTCAGCATAGTTCCTACTGATTTCCTCACCCAGTTCTCCATCTTTGTTCCTTTTTAGATCACATTTCCCCCTGTCCTATCTCCTTTGTGCATGACAATGACTATTATGGGTCCTTCATCATGATTTTCTTTTGATATCTTTTGTACATTCTGATTCAGGTTCTAGCTCGGATTCCCTCTTTCCTACCACTTTTCATGTAGTTGTCGACAATCTTCTGTTGAATGATTCAGTTCTCTATAATACGTGCAGGTTATAAAATGATTCAGTAAATCATGAGGTAAGTGTCCTAGTTGATTATAATTGTATCAGAATATTGGTCCTCTACCTCCTCTACCAAAACTCCCTTTGTCATGGCCTCGACCAAATCCTCCTTGGACTCCTGGAATAAATCCTCTCTGATTGCTATACTATGGAACACCTCCTTCTGTCATGGTATTTTCCTCATGAATTCTATACATATCTGAAGTGCACTCTCTCATCAGGTCAAATGTGTGGAATTACTTCTCCTCATGCCCTATTAACTTGCAAAAGTTTCATAATAAATTCTGGGGTTTACTATGGTATTTCTGCAATAGTGGACAATCATGCAAATGATATCCCCATTTCTTGTATATTTCATAGTACCCTCCTCCTATTTATGGGTTTGGTGCTCTAGTCATCAAATACTATGAAAATTTTGGGCATTCATTCTTATGGTGGCCTTCATTCCTACACGCGATACACCATACTTCTTCCCTCTTCTCCTTTCCTTTCGTAAGCTCTGGCAATTGGATTGTCAAACCAGATAACAATGTATGTATGTGAGCCATCCCCCGCCATCCCCTACGAGATATGATTCTAGCTTCATTGCAATATCCAATACTTCAAGATGTGACACAACCTTCTGTTGTATCATTGGCCAATGAATGTGTGGTAATAGTCTTGCATTAAACCATTCTCTGTGTTGTTGATCTGGAATTTAAAATGTCAATCTACCCATCCAATCCTTAAATCTTTGATCATAGTCCCAAATTAAATCATTATGCACTTGTTTGATTTCCTTCAACTCAGTAATGTATTGTGTTTTATATTTTAGCTTCTTAAACGCTTTTAAAAACATTTGTCAAATATTTTCCAATGTCCTCGCTTGACCTGTTGATGTAGTACTATGCAGTTTCATGTACTTGACTGATGTGCAGACTCTACATGTTGTTTCTAACTATGCAATATTTGTATCCTAATCCTGGACATTCTTCGCAGCCCAAATTGGCTCCCATACAAATAGATGTTGTGTCGGTTCTTCCAACCCAACTTCCTAGAACTTAGGCATTCTCAATGTATTGTCTACGCCTTACATGGTACTTTTCATAGTAACTCCCCCCGATGTTGTTGGATGATTAGGATTCGATGCACTTCTTCCACTGCTATGGATATCACTATTCTAACTTCCTCCACTAACTATAATCTCTTTTGAAAAATATTCAAATGTTATCTCATATCTAGGTGATCCACACGGGGTCGTAGGTGCAATGTAGGACCGAGTCTCAATAGGAATTAATGAATATTCTATTATAGGAATGAACTGAGGATTCTCTACCTCTCCTTCTGTGCCTGATATTTCTATGATCTTAAATATTATGCAGGGGTCTCTCCTCTTGCACTCATTTCACGACTCTCCTTTCTCAGCCCTAGTTTTCAACCTATTGTATCTTCTTCCACTACGTAGTATCCAAAAAATTTATTCTTCCTATGATACACCTTCTTCATTTCTATGCATCCTTAGTCCCTCCCTTCCTTATTCAATTCTTTCATCATTCATTCCTACCTTCAAACCATCCTCTGGTCATCCTCGTGTTTCCCTATGTGCATGAATCCCCCTAGCAATTGTATTCCATCATCATCACACACTTGTCGGATAACAAAATATTTATCCAGGTACCCAACACTTTCAAAAACCTTCCATCCAAACCCTTGAATAAATCCCTTTCCGCAACACTATACAACTCGGTACAATCTACTACAAATTCCATAATATAACCCCTTAGTATGTTATTCAACCAGAAATAAACTACATGAGAAGTAATGTTTCTTAAAGAATTCAATTGTCTTACCAACTCAGGGTTTCGGTTCCTCATAGATATAGTTCAGTATCTTCTAGTATTATCCACTAACCTTTCTAACCATTCAACTAAAATATTTGGAAATTCACTGAAGAAAATCTCATATAGATTTGTGTACACATACCTTTGCAACCATTGTTTATCACTGTTCTGAGGGTTTCTATTATCTCCTTTGGAAAATTCTCACTCCTTCCTTTCTATCCATTCGAGGATATCTTTCTTACTCAATCTCTAAAACATTCCCTCAATTACAAATTTTGGGCCTCGACACCAGAACCATTTGTTAGCGTGCATTTATAAGACCCTAGCTTCAAGTTATTCAACCAACAAAACCCTAAGAAACTGGCCCTTTCAACATCACCTGCATGCAAGTGAAGTATCACTCAAGGAATCTACTGGGGCTATAGGAACCAAGTTTCTACAGAGATGAGGAGATGGGATTTCATCAACATATTTATTAATACTTATTCACCCTATGCGCAATACCCTTATTTAACATTATTTTATAAGTTACCAAATTCTCTACACAACTTTTTCTAACTAATAGTCATCACTTTTACTAGAACAATTGTGCAACATTAACCCATCCAAGATTTGTTCAATACCCTAAACCCTAGTGTGAAAAAAAAATATACTATATATCACGACATTACCAACCCACTGGATCATTCATTATTATTGATTATCAATCTATATGTTAAACATATCTATATCAATTATGAATAAAAATAACATCCACAAATAATCACATCAACAGACATAGGAAACAGAGGATTTAAACGTGGTTCACCCAATCCTTGGGATACATCCACAACTGTTGGGTTCTCATATTAATATTTGTGCAATGATCATCTCAGGCCTACGCACTGCGCTTACAAAAGATATAACCTAATGTAAACCCCAAACCTGCCTAGTTGTTATGCAGTGAAATCTTATCTCTGTGTAAACTCTCATCATCAATCATGAGAAACCTACTCTCTTACTATCATTCTACTCTCTTCCTAACGTCCAACCTAATATTACCCAACCCTTTACATATTTATACATATAATTTAGGACTAAAAACCCTAATAACAACTTGTCTCCCCAAAACCCTAACGGGTCATAACCATTTTTCATGCTTTAGAATTGATCTACTGCTTTCCTTGCTTTAGATATGAACTGCTCTAATCTTCTTATTTTCCCTTATTTAGCATTGAAATACTCTAAATTGTTTGTTTTCCATGCTTTAGCATTGAACTTCTCTGAAATTTGCACCCTTTCTGCATGATTCAGGAACATATTCGGTTATGGTAAATCTGCATCACCCAAAAACATTTCAATTCTGTTCAAGTTAAATTAGGATGAATAAGGATGGATAAAATTCTAATCAGTAGCTCGTTCTGTTACTCCTTGCTATAATTGACATAGTTGCAACTCGTTGCAATTCATATGATGGAACTCCACGCAACGGTATTGGTGATGCAACTTGCTACATCTCCTATGTTGTGACTGCATGATACAGGATTCATGCTAGAATTATTATGCTTCTACTTAGCATGTTGATTCCAAATTCAATCCACGTAGCTCGTCAAGATTAAGTGCGCAGTGGAAATCATTGGTGAAGGAAGAGGAAACAAAACTAAAATGGAAAAATGACTGGGAAACAAACAATAATGACTATTCATATTTCCAACGAAAGGGGAAATGAATCAACTGGAAGAAAAAACATAAAAAGAGGAGGAAGAAAGATGTTGGGGTTGGATTTTCAAGCTAGAATAAAGGAGCATTTCTCTTAGGTCCATTGGAAGAGACTAAGACATCCACCAAGGACGATATTGGAAGAGACAGTGTGAGTTGTAGAATAACAACATAGTAACCATCTCTATTATGGTGAGAAATATGTATTACTTGATTCCATTATAATAAGGGGAATTCTAAAATCAATAATAAAATCAAGGGTCCACAACTTGTATGTGTTATTGTGTTTTTAATTAATTTATTATGTTTTTGTCTTAACAACTATAAATGAATTGTCTATTGTGTATTCAATATGAGTTCCATTGTGCATTCTGAGGGCAAAGAATAGTCTTGTAGATGTTAGAATTGATATAGGTCTGTGAGATGCATCAAGTCATATCAAAGAAGGCTCAAGTTCATGAGTTTTGAGATTACAGTTCCTAGAGGTGAGGCCTGTGAATGTTGGTCGGAGTGAGGGTTGTAAGAAAACTCATAAGGATTCCACCATGAAGAGCTAGAGAAGCACAAGAAGATGCAATAAATAGGGAAATTGGTGAATTAATAAGAAGAATAGAAGAGTTGGAGAATAGAAGAAATGGACAAGCTGAGTCAGATTCTGAATCTGATTAAGAGATTGAAATTGAAAAAATGCTGAGGACGAAGACCTATAAGTGCGTTTGATATCTTTTCTGAGTAACAAAGGTAGCACAGGGGGTTGAATTTTCATACTATGATGGTAGTTTGAAGGATGAAACTCTTATAGATTGGATAGGAGAGCTTGAAATATACTTCGAATATGAGAATGTTCAAGATCCAAATCGTGTTCATTTTTCCATTAAAAAGTTGAAAGGACATGTTGCACTTTGGTGGGATATGTTGTAGAAAGACAGAGTAGATCATAGGTCAGATAAGATTAAAACTTGGAAGAAGATGGTTAGTAATATAAAATAAATTTTTTTACTTGTTGACTGCTAGCAGAACTTGTATAAACACGTACAAAATACAAGGAAGAAAGATACATTTATTCATGAATATATGAAAGAATTATTCAAGTTGTCACTTACGTTAGGGATGAAGGAATCGGCGTATGAGAGAGTGGTAAGATACATAAATGGATTGAAGTACCAGATTCAAGATGATATGAGTACACATTACTTTTGAAATGTAGATGGATCCTACCAAGTTTCTTTGAATATGGAAGAAAATATTGACAGAGGAATACGATAGAAGTTCTGGGGAAAGGGAACTAGAGGAAGAGGAAGAACAAGTGCTACTAAAGACAATGAGAAGGAGGATGAGGAGACCAATAGTAAACATGAAAGAGGAGGAATAATCGTTGGAAGGGGAAGAGGTTTTGGTCGGGGTAAGTATGTAATTACATGTTATAATTTTGGAGTAGAGGTTCACAAGGCATCATAATGTCCATAGAGAAAGAGCGCAACAAGAAGAAATGAAGCTAGGAGGCCAGTCACCCAAGTATATGAGGAAACAATTGATGGTGGGAATGTGGAAGTAGTCTAGTAAGAACAATGAGAAAACCTGATGTTGAGAAGAATATTACTCAATCCTATGACAAGGGAAGCAAAAAAACCTAAACAAAGGAAGAGAGTGTTCAAGACTAAATGAAAAATTTGTGATAAGTGTTTTCATCTGGTCATATATGGAAGGAGTACAAAAAAATTGGTATCCACTGAAGTAATGAGAAAATTGAAATTTAAAAACAATCCACATCCCATTCCGTACTGAGTTTCATGGTTTCAAAAAGGACAACATGTGACTGTGAGTGAATAATGTTTATTGAGTTTCCAGATTGGATGTTTCATTGAACAAGTTTTATGCAATGTGATAGAGATGGGTTCATGTCATGTATTACTTGGGAAGCCCTGGATGCTTGATAGAAAGGTATTCCATGATGGTAGAGAGAATTCATATGAATTTCTCAGGGATGGTCAACATTATAAGTTGATACCAATGTTAGAAAATAATATGGACCAGTAACAACAACAAGGGGATGGACAACAGTAACAACAACATTATGAATGACAATAATAGCAAGAATATGCATGGAAGAAACAACCGAATCATGTTGTGTTTTTCTAAAGAATTTCTAAGAGAGAAGAAACATAGTGGTTGTTGCTTGGCCATAATGCCAAAAAGGATTCAAGAGACAAAGAAGAGGGATTTTGTATCAGCCGAGATTCAACACTTGTTGAACGAATTTAAAGATTAAATTGTAACAGATTATTTTCCATCAAGATTACCTCCATTGAGAAGTGTATCACCAGATTGACCATATACCGTGGTCAACTTTTCCAAATAAGGCACCTTACCGGATGACTCCAGTAGAGAATGAAGAGGTAAATAGACAAGTACATGAGTTACTTGACCAAGGGTTAACTTGAGAAAGTTTGAGTCCTATGTAGCTCCAACAGTTTTGACACCGAAAAAGAATGGTGAGTGGCGGATGTGTACATATTTGATGGATATTAATAAAATTACCATTAAGTACATGTTTCCTTTACCGAGAATGGATAATCTCATGGACTATTTGAATGGAACTGAGTACTTCACGAAGATTGATTTGAAGAGTGGTTATCACCAAATCTGGATAAGAGAAGGTGATGAATGGAACATAGAATTCAAGACAAAATATGGGTTGTTCGAGTGGTTAGTTATGCCCTTTGGTTTAACTTATGAACCTAGCGCATTCATGAGGCTGATGAACGAAATTATGAAACCATTTTTTGGAAATTTGTTCTCATATATTTACATGACATTTTGATTTTCAGTATGATCAAAGAGAAACATCTGCAACATGTGAAGAAGGTGTTACAATGATTGAAAGAGGAGGCATTACTAATAAATATAAGGAAGTGTACATTTTTACAAAATGAGATTGTATACTTGGGTTTTTTGGTTTCCAAATAAGGTTTAAATATGGATTCCGAGAAGTTAAAATAAATCTTGTATTGGAAGACACCTAGCTACACTTTGACGTGCAGAGTTTCCATGGACTAGCAAGTTTCTATAAAAAGTTCATTCAAAATTTCAGTAAGATTTGTGTGCCTCTTTCTGAATTCATGAAGAAAGGAACATTTCAATGGATAGAAACAACAACAAAGTCATTTGAAGATTTGAAAAGAAAGGTGACAAAACAACGATTATTGGCATTTCCAGATTTCAATAAGGTATTTCAGGTAGACTGTGATGCAAGTGGGACAATTTATGATCAATAATTTTATTCTATCATCCAGGATATGAAAAAGTGGCAACATTACTTGCTTCCAAAGGAGTTTGTTTTTTTTACTGACCACAAGGCACAACAGTACATCAAAAATGTTAAGTAGCTAGAGAGGTAGTGGAGGCCATTCAATCTAAGGTGGACTAGTTCCACTATATTATTAAATAAGGCCCACTATGGTAGTTAGTTATAATAAATGGGTAGTTAGATATAAATGTAAGAGGACTTCTTAGAAGGTTCTGCTTCTAGAAGATTCCTCCTCTAGAATTTTCTTAAGTGATAGTAGCACTATATAAAGAGGTTCAAGTAATGTAATGGGATATGAAGAGAATTTTTTTATTTGGAGCAGTAGCTCAATAGGAGGAATCCCCCTCGAAGAGGCAAGTGAACAGGGGAGGATCCCTTCCATAATAAGATCCATTGTATGGTGTTTCCCTACCTCAAGGGTTTTCTATAATAAAAGTGTGGTTTATTCTATATTTCTCTGTGAATATATTGTTTATTCAGTATTTGTAATGATTATATTTGTATATCTACTCAGTATCTTAAAAATTGGTATCATAGCACTTTCCTTGGCAATAAGTGTAGGCAAATGTTTTTTATTTTTGCAGATTTTTTCGGAGAAGAAAAAGAGGGATGAGACATTCTGGAAAATTTTTGTATATTTTTATGCAAAATTTGCAAAAACGGGTTGTATATATGAGTTCCTCTAAAAAAACACCTAATTAAAAAAAAAAAAAATCCTAAAAGGATTCTGGGAAGTCAAGATATCGACATTTTAAAATCTGCAAATTTTCAGGGTATTTTCCATGAATGACGACACATTTTTATTTATTTTTGTAGCAACTGGAGGCTGAATTTGCTAAAAACAAAATTACATATCTGAGTTCCTCTTTAAAAAATAATTTATTTCAAAAAAAAAAATCACCCAAATCAAAGATCTGGAAGTGAAGATATCGTTGATTTAGAATCAGTCATTTTGGGTTTTTTTTTGTGATGGCAACAAGATTGCAAAGTTCATAACTTTGCACAAGGTATTCAGGTTGCTACTAGATAAATTCCATTGGATATATTATTTTAATATTTTTTTGTTTGTACATTATATGTGGTTTTTCTAATGGATATGCACTCTCAACTCATGGAAATTCCATGAAAGGTTGAAGCCCTCAAATTCAATATGCATGACCACCTGCGAGGCATTAAGGATAGTTTGCATGACCACACAGTCAGTTATCACAATATTCAACTGTCATTGGCTCTCCTACAAGACGGATATATTATGGAAGACATCGGGGATGAATATAATCAAGAATTATATGCTTGGTATGATTTTGAGGCTGATTGTGATGCTCGGTATATGGATAGTTCTCATTTTTGGGATGAAAACCAAGTTCATATTTTATTTGATGACTCTAATCCACCTTTTGTAGAGAACATAAATGTGACAAATTAGGAGCCAGTTATTATTACTAGTATCCATCCTACATATTTATAGTGGTATTATTCCTTCTAGATTTAGCTATTACCCTTTCCCACTATGTGGATGGATCTTCTTATTTAGATCCACATGACATGTGTCAATTTTTAGAGCATAATTTCCAGTTGGTTCCCAACTTCCAATATCTTCAACGTGCATTTCACATGAGCACTTGGAAATGGGACCCAGGTTCACAGTGGAATTTCGACTACTTCGTCATGGTGTCTCACATTTATACATGGGAACTTGGTTCTATTGTCTTCTTCAACATTATGGTCCACACTTATCCATGGGACCCTGGTATATGGTTGTACACCCTCATAACAAGCATTGAGGACAACACTTTCGTAAAGGGGATGGAATGTTAGGTAGCTAGAGAGGTAGAGGAGGCCATTCAATGTAAGGTAGACTAGTTCCACTATATTATTAAATAAGTCCCACTATGGTAGTTAGATATAATAAATGGGTAGTTAGATATAATAAATGTAAGAGGACTTCTTAGAAGGTTATGATTATAGAAGATTCCTCCTATAAAATGTTCTTAGGTGATGGTAGCACTATATAAATAGGTTCAAGCAATGTAATAGGATATGAAGAGAAGTTTTACATTTGGAGCGATATCTCAATAAGAGGAAGCCCCCTCTAAGAGGAAAGTGAACATGAGAGGATCCCTTCCATAATAGGATCCATTGCATGGTGTTTCCCTACCTCAAGGGTTTTCTTATAATAAAAGGGTGGTTTCTTTTATATTTATCTATAGATGTATTGTGTATTCAGTATTTTTGGTGATTATATTTGTAGATCTACTCAAGTACTTAACAAACAACCAAGGTAAATTGAGTCAGAAACATTCTAGATGGGTAGATTTTTTACAAAGTTATACCTTTGTTTTAAAGCATAGGTTAGGGAAATCTGATCCAAAATGGATCCAGGAAGGCCTAAAAATCAAATTTCTCATAATAGGATGGAACCAGATCCATTGCATCAAGCTTGTCGTGTCAATTCTGACCATATATATATATTTTTTCCGAAAATGGACACCGTATGCGAATGTTATCGCATTCTGAACGATTTCCCAAACAGGCAAAAATGTCAATTGGTCAAAGTCAACAGTCAACATGTCATACTGCTGACATCATTAGTATGTCAGCATGACATCACATTGGCATCATGATGATTTCATCAAGGACACATGGCAGCACGAGGAGGTGACATGTGTCACTCATTTTTGTCATTTTTAGGGGTTGATGTCGAACAATCCAAATTTGACACATGGCATAGTATGGACATGACACATGGCACTATACGGATGTGAAATGTGGATGTACATAATGATGACATGGCCCAATGACAGTATGACACATGGAATTAGGGATTAAAGGTGGCAGTACAGATGCTAACGTGGCAGCTGACTGGGAAGATGAATTGGCAGTATGGATGTTGTAGTGGCAGGCTTAGGGTATGACACGTGGTTGTATGACAGTAACATGGCAGGATGACAGGAATGTGACATGGTGTTGACTATGCATTGAATATGTCGATGAATGGATTGTAAGATCCAATCACAGGTTGACACATGGCCCAATCAGAGGGCACCACGTGGCACCCTGGATTTGGCTAAAGTGGGTTAGCTCAAAAATTTGTTTTGCCTCCGCAAGAATTGACCATGCGAACTCCTCCATAGCCCAAGTCTTCAGAACAAGAGCTAACTAATGTTCCACCTTTGTTTCTTATTTAAAAAATGGCATAAATTTTATTTAAGTTGGAGTATACATATTTTTTGGAGATAGCACCCGGTCGGCAGGGCTAGCCCCACCGACCAAGGCACGTGACCAGGAGTAGCATCCTAAGGGCCTAAGGGATGGTGCATTGTGTGGGGTATAAAAGTTGTTACATGAAAACATTTCCATGTGGAACCATATGATCAGAGAAAATTGATGACTAGGGGCTTGATCCGACTTCCAAGCCACGGGGGCTTAACCTCCACCCATGCCCTGGACACTTAGTGTGCCCATATGACCAGGATCCTAGAGAAATGGGGCTGGAATGTATTTTTCCAAATTGTGGGTTTTATAACTATATTATATGATTTTTGGGGGATTATTATCCTGATTTTGGTGGATTTTGCCCATTATTGGGGGATATGGAGCCCAGCTTGAGGCCAGATCTTGGGAGGAAGATGGGAGGTGAACCTCAAATTGGAATCTACATAAACCAAAGGTTTTTGAAATTCCTAAATTTTTTATAATATAATAAATGATGAATAATTCATGAATCCTAACCCATTTTAATGCAGGGAAGCCATTGAGGAAGCAAAAATTGGAGGCCAATTCTGGGAGCTACGCCCAACCTTTTTCATTGTCGTCAGTTGTGTTGGATTCTTGGCATTGATAAAAACATAGCTAGACCAATTTGTAATCCATTTGATTCATTTATGATGTACTTTTGAAGCATTGAATATTAATAAGAAAGCATCGCCCACTGACACAAAGGCCCATAGATGTAGGCAACCTTTATGAACTCTGTTATCAAGCTTGTTGTTATGGTTTTTTGTTCCTTAATTCTATTTTTTGTTCTGCATTATTTACGATGGCTACAATATTATTTGATCAAGTCTTTTTCTTCTCTTAATTCCTAAGTGGTAATTGAACACATGATTAAAACTAAACCAGGTCTTTAAAATTTCATTTTCGGATCAAGTGGTATCAGAGCAGGTTGACAATTGGTTGTTTGAGTTTGCATGATTACTAGGGAAAAGCTAAGTCATCATGAAGGTGATCTTGTAGAAGGATATATAGAGATTGGATCAAGAAAGAGGACTTCTAAAAGTGAGAATATGACATCTGAAGAAGGAATGTCTTAGAATGAGATAAAGTTTCAAAAGAAATTCTTCACCATGTCAGATATGGTAAAGGTCTTATATGATGATTACTTGGAACAAAAGAGGCCTTTCCAAGGGGAATATTCAAAAAAATACAAAAGTGAAGAAGGAGAGGACCCTCCTAAACCTCCTCCTTCCCCTCCTCCTTCATCTCCTTCATCTCCATATTCTTCTTCTTCAAGGACAAGTGCAACTTCTACCATAAGAAAACATTCCCATAAACATAAGCATGATATTCCATTAGTTAAGCTTGATGTGAAATTTGAACTTCCCATGTATGATGGTGAAGTCAATGCTGAGAGGCTTGATAACTAGGTTAGATATATGGAATTTTATTGTAGTGTGAAACAAATCAAATATGAGGAAACCCAAATCAAGTTTGCATCACTTCGTCTTGCAGGAACAACACTCATCTGGTGGCAGAGTAAGTTGTAACATGGTACTCAACAAGTTGGTAATGTATTTCCATCATGGCAAGATTTTGTTTTTGCACTTAGGAAGAAGTCTTATCCTTTGGGTTATAAGGAAAAGGATTTAATTTAATGGAAAATTCTTAAATTAAGAAAAGGAAAAACGGTGCAAGAATACACAAATGAATTTCGTAAGATGGAATTAATGTTAAATATTCCATTACATACACAAGAAACTCTTATGAAGTATATAGGAGGTTTAGCTACACATATTCATAACACTGTATTTATGTTTGTACCTACTAATATTGTTGAGGTTTATGTTCAAGAAACATACATTGAAGGAGGGAAAACATGAGTTTGTGTATCAGGGGAATCATCTTCAAGGAAAGAAGACAAATGAAAGGGGAATGGAAAGAAATCAAGTTCAACAACCGTGAAGGAAGAGAATCTCTCTTGCAAGCATTGCAAGAAAGAAGGGAATGATCATGACCATTGCTGGAAATTGCACCTAGAGAAGAGACTGCAGTGGTTCAAAGAAAGGAAAGGGAGGCAAATAGTTGCAACAACAACACAACCAACAGGCTTGGGGTATGATTCAGACGATGAGTCTAAAATCACAACAATTGGTTTGACAGGTAAAATTGGCGATGGTTTTGATTCAAGAAGTAAATTGTTTCATATAAGGGTCATAATGAAACATACTAAGATCGATACATTGATATATAATGGATCTCAATATAACTTGATTTCAGAGGAAGTGTTTAAAAAATTGGGATTGACAACCAAGCTACATCATAAACCTTACTCACTTAAATGGATAAGAAACAATAATAAATTTCACATAACACAGAAATGCACTTTAAAGTTTGCAATTTCAACAAATTTTATGGATGAGGTCATGTCTGATGTGGTGCCACTAAATGAATGTGGAATGGCCTTAGAGATACCTTATTTGTATGATCATAAAGAAATATTCTACAGGGAACATAATCAATATCAATTAACTAAATAAGGCAATGAATATGTTGTACATGTTCATCACTTAAAAGCAAATCAATCTCTTCAAACAATGGAACAATTAAGGAAGACAACTTATGAAAGAAACACACCTATAATTGTGCCAAGTAAATCAATTGATCTTACGAATGAACATGATATGGTTGTAGAATGGGAATTCAATCATACTTTGCTTCAAGATAAGTTAATTTTGTGCAAGCAAATCAGACATATTGGTTATGTTTCAGTCATATTTCTGATGTTATTGTTGCTAATGTTTTCAATATGGATGGTAGTGGCTTCAGTAAGATGTGAACGAGTCAAGTGGATAACAATATGATTTCAGTTCTCATGGTTGTTTTGCAATTGATTATGATGTGAAAGGTGGACAAGACAAAGTTTAAAGACACAGGAATAGTGGGGTGGCCTATCCCGCACTTGATGACTGATTAATATCCTTTTGGAGGACCAAAAGGTCTTAGTGGGGAGGCATGATCTAAAATGGATCTAGGAAAGCCTAAAAATAAAATTTCTTGGAATCATACAAAAGCAACACCATTTCTTCGGGCTTGGTGCGTCAATTATGGCCATATATGTTTTTCCAAAAATGGACACCATATGCGAAACTTATCCTGTTATGATCGATTTCCAAAACAGGAAAAAAAGTCAACTGGTCAACAATCAACAGTCAACAGGACGTAATGTTGATGTCAGTAGTATGTCAGCATGACATCATGATGATGTCATCAGGGACACATGGTAGAACAAGTAGGTGACATGTGTAACTCCTTTTTGGCATTTTCAAAGGCTGATGTGAACCAATCAAAAATTGACACGTGGCATTGTACAGATGTAACACATGGCACTGTACGGATGTTACACATGGCATTGTACGGATTTAAGACATGGAATTATACAGGTGTGACATGTGGATGTATAGAATGCTGACATGGCCCAATGATAGTCTTACATGTGGCAGTACACATGACAAGTGGAAGTACAAATGTTGACGTGGCAACTGATTGGGCAAGTGACTTGGTAATATGGATGCTGACATTGCAGAATCAAGGTACAACACGTGGTTGTATGACAGTGATGTGGTAGGCTAAGAGGACGGTGACATGGTGTTGATTATGCGTTGACTGTTTTGGTGAATGGAATATATGGTTCAATCACAGGGCGACACATGGCCCAATCAGAGGGCACCATGTGGCACCCCAGATTTGCCTAGAGTGGGTCGGTTCAAAAAAATGTTTTTCCTCTGCAAGAATCAACCATGGGACCCCCTCCATAGCCCAATTCTTCGGAACAAGTGCTAACCAACTTGCCACATTTTTTATTTATTTAAACAAATGGAATAAGTTATATTTAAGTTGGAGTATTCATAAGTTTTTGGGATAGTGCCCGGTCGACAGAGCTAGCCCAACTGACCAAGGCACGTGACTAGGAGTAGCAGCCCAAGGGCCTAATAGATGGTGCATTTTGTGGGTTATAAAACCTTTTACACGAAAATGTGGCCATGTCAAACCATTTGACTAGAGCAAACAGATGACTAGGGGCTCGACCTAACAAGTGCCACATGGAATACCGAGGAGTGTTACTTCAGACAGAGACACAAACTTTCTTGGTCACTTTTGGAGGAAACTTTAGAAAATATTGGGTTCTAAGTTTCTGTACAATTTGACCTATCATCCCAAAACTGATGGGAAAACCAAGGTGGTGAACCAAAGTTTAGGAAACTTATTGAGAAGTTTGAGTCCCAAAAATCCTAGTCAGTGGGATTTAGGTTTGGCGCAATTTGAATTCACTTACAACAATTCAATGAACATATCTAATGGGAAGAGACCATTCCAAATTTTTTATGGCATGTCACCTAAAGGGGTTTTATATTTGGTTGATTTATCGGATCTAGGAGATAAAAGGAGTGTTGATGCCATTGATTTTGTAGACATTATGCATGAATTGCATGTGAAGGTGAAGAAAAAACTACAGGAATGAAAGAAAAAGTATAAACAAAGGATAGACCTGTAGTGAAGACATAAAATATTTAAAGAAGGTGATTTATTCATGGCTTACTTGAGAAAGGAACTATTTCCCAGAGGTACTTATAACAAACTTAAGTATAAAAAGATAGGACCGTGCAAAATCTTCATGAATGTTTTTGATAATGCTTATCAGTTGGAACTTCCAAACAAGTTCGATATATCTCCAACATTCAATGTTGTTTATCTGTATGATTTCCATGAAAGAGAAATGGTGATGATGAAAGTACCCTGGACGGATGGGAAAAAAACTAGTCAAGCAAGCTAAGGAAGTGGAAGAAATTTTGGCCACATGGATTGGTAGAAAAACTTGCAATAAGTAATATCTAGAATAGTTAGTCAAATGGAAAAACAGAGGATTTGATGATGCATCATGGGTTTTATAAGAAGAAATAAAGCACTTAGGAAACTCTTCATTTTCTAGAACAACAACCACATCAGTTGGGAGCTCATTTTTTTCTTACCAAGGGTGTCTGATGCAGGAGAATATTTAGTTCTGGGAAATCTTCATCACCCAAAAACATTTCAATTCTTTACAAGTTAAATTAAATCAAATAAGGATGGATACAACTCTACTAAAAAACTCGGTTGTTACTCCTTTTTACAATTGATAGTGTTGCAACTCATTGCAGCTCCACACAACAGGATTGGTGCTACAACTTGTTGCAAATCTTACATTGCAACTCCATGCAACAAGATTGGTGTTGCAACTCCTATGCTATGACTTCACACTACAAGATTCCTGTTGGATTTCTTGTGTTGCTACTCAATGTTTTGATTCCAAATTCAGTCCACATAGCTTGTGAAGATTAAGTAACAAGTGGAAATCATTGGTGAAGGAAGAGGAAACAAAATCAAATTGGAAAAATGACTAGGCAGTGAACAATCATGACTATTCATCTTTCCAATAGAAGGGGAAACAAATAGACTAAAAAAAATGACATAAAAAGAGGAGGAAGAAAGATGTTGGGGTTAGATTTTTGAGCTAGAAGAAAGGAGGATTTATCTCAGGTCCATTGGAAGGG
Organism: Picea engelmannii; assembly: GCA_009831015.1. NCBI lineage: Eukaryota > Viridiplantae > Streptophyta > Pinopsida > Pinales > Pinaceae > Picea > Picea engelmannii. The sequence goes on from ML782912.1 coordinate 1,929,343, forward strand.
ACTGAGACAGCCACCAAGGATGATATCGAGAAGAGACAGTGTTAGTTGTAGAATTAAAACACAATAACCATATCTAGTCCGGTGAGAAATATGTATTCCTCGATTCGATTGTAATAAGGGGCTTTCGAAAATCAATAATAAAAGCAAGGATTCATAGCTTGTATGCGTTCTTGTCGTTGTAATTAATTTATTATATTTCAGTATTAACAACGGTAAATGAATTGTCTGTTTTGTGTTAAATATGAGTTATGTTGTGTATTCTGAGGCCAGAGCATGGTTCTGTAGATGTTATAATTGATACAGGTGTGTAAATTGCATCACCATGTGCTCTGGTACTCCCTTTTCCTCTTTCCTTTTTATGGCACATTTCCCAAAACCTAGTTTTTCTCATCCAAAATTATTTTCCAACACGCACTATAGAAATACTTTTCTATGTGCCGAGGAGGCACAAACATATCGATATATCTGAAGTTATGCTCACAAGAGGAAATAAATTTTACTATTTATTTAATCCACTAAGGTAAAATGTAGGGTCCTCTTTCTTATATAGGAAAAACACATGCAATTCAATTTAGACGTATTATTATGCGAGTACAATGAATTCCATTAGAACAATATCAATACCATTGACCAGGTATACACGATTACACACAATCACATGCATCCATCCATACCATTAATTCTATTACATAGATTATATGAGATACTTATCTATTCACAAGATGTATCCATTTAACTGACTGTGGGTGTTCACCTTTCCACCCAAACATAGGCTCTACATGCTTAGTCACTTCGGCTAGCTGCCACCCCCATACCAAGACATGATACTATCAAGTTATTCTTTGTTCTTACTAGCTCATTCTCTTGCAACAACTCTAATTCATGAAGCCATAAAACACATCACTTCTCTCCTCCAGACATGAACCTTACTCTATCTTCCCTCATGTATTCTTCTCTTGCACGGCCCATATAGGAAATTTCTCAACCTGTCCTCTTCCTTATGACAAAAGGAATTTTGTGGGTCATTCCTAGACAAAACAACTGGTACTTTGTTGTACCTTTGGTTGGCATCGTCTACTCTCCTAGTCATATTTTCCATATCCACATTCATTGAGGGTGGTTGGTTTTTCAACTACCAACCCCTTCCCATTAACCATTTGTCTTCAACGACAAATTAAAGGAAATATGATCATTTCCTTCACATTATTCAACAAGGTGAATTGGGTTCTTTACATATGAACTCTCTTTCTTCCCCTCGTTAATCCCTCTCATGGTATCATGGAAAATACTCAAGGCTTCACCCCCACAGTCAGTTGTTGGAATTTTATATTGATCATTAATACATTTACAATGTTTTCATGATATTTCATGGAAATCATTAAATATGATTAATTACATATTGGGGGAAACAAGAGTGTTACAGATAAACTAAACATTGAAAAATGTTTGATTGCTCTACAAGCCCAAAGTACAAAAAGTGATTGGTAAGTTGACAATTATTTTTCAAAGCACATGATAGGGGACAAAGATATATTTGTAACTCTAAATAAAGAAAGAGATGGATAAATTTCATTTGGAAATGATAAGTCATCCAAAATGATAGGAAAGGGCACAATGAAGCTTGGAAGAAAATATGCCATGGTAGAAAATGTCCTACTTGTCAATAATATGAAGCATAATCTACTAAGTGTAAGTCAAATGTGTGACCAAGGACATACACTTCTATTCAACTCAAATAAATGTTAGATAAGGAAACAAGGATCAAGCATATTGGTGGTGACAACAATAAGAACTCCAAAAAACATATACATATTAAATGAGATCATAAAGAAAATATGTTTATTAGGAAGGGAAGATGAAAGTTGGCATTGCCACTGAATAATGGGCCATATGAACTGTGACAATCTTTTCAAAATCAGCAGAAAGGAAGTGGTGAGAGAAATTCCTGGAATTTCAAAGACAACAATCACTTCATGCAAGCACTGCCAACATGGGAGAAAAATAAGAACTGAGTTCAAAAAACATTACTCTAACAATAAACCATTGGATATTGTACACACTGATATATGCAGACCAATGAGAACGAAAAGGGTTGAATGGTGAACAATACTTCATGCTACTTATTCATGATTATACAAGAATGATCATAGTTTGTTTTCTCAATAAAACAACATAGGTGTTTGAATGTTTTAGGATATTCAAAGAGATGGTTGAAAATGAGACTGATTTTAAAATCAAGTGCTTGAGATCAAAAAGTGGAGGTGAGTTCACCTCAAAATAATTCTAGGATTTTCATGACGAGCATGAAATAAAAATACAATTCTCAGCAGCTAGGACACCCTAGCAAAATGGAGTCTCTATAAGGAAGAAAAATATTGTATAGGAAATGGCCAGAACCATGTTGAAATATTCCAAGCAAGGTGAGATATTTTGGGTGCAAGAAGTACATAGAATTATTCATATATTGAACAGAGTAATTATTAGAAGTAACAATGACAAGACTCCATATGAACTATGGAAGGGAATAATGGTGAATGTCAATCACTTTAGAGTGTTTGGAAGAAAATATTACATAGAAAGAGAAGACAATAAGATTGGAAAATTTGACTCTTGGGTTGATGAAGGAATACTAGTTAGATACTCAAGAAAAATCAAGGCATACAAATGCTACAACCTAAGACTCAACAAATAGTGGATATCATCAATGTAAGGATTGATGAAACAAATGTGGTGAAGACTAGAGAAGAAAACAAAAATTCAAAAGAGAAGTAATAAAATGAAGAAGAGGAACCATAAGAGAAGAAACCAAAATCAAAGAAAGAATAAACATAATACAATCATCAAGATCTCCAGACACCTTAAACGTTGGTGTCAAAAAAATCATCCACTAGAACAAATTATTAGGGATAAAATTGTAGGAATAGAAACTCGAAGAAGAAAATTAACATATAAACCAAAACAAATACATCTAGCATTATTATCCACAGTTTAACCAAGTATATTTGAGAAAGACAATAATAACAAACATTGGATCAAGTCCATGGAAGAAGAATTGAATCAAATAGAGAAGAATGATACATGAGAACTAGCTCCAAGACCTAAGGAAAAAAACATGATTGGTACAAAATGGTTGTTTAGAAACAAACTAAATGAATATGGAGATGTAACCAGGAAAAAAAAAGGTTAGTATGCAAGGGATATGCTCAAGTTGAAGGAATAGTATTTGAAGAAACCTTTTCTCTTGTTTCCAGAATGGAATCAATCAGGATGATATTGGCCTTTGCATGTTCCAAAAGAAGCACAGTCTATCAGATGGACATAAAATCAACATTTATAAATGGTGAATTAGAGGAAGAATTCTACATCGAAAACCAGAATGGTTTTTACTATCATAAAGGGAATATTATGTTTTCATATTGAAGAAAGCTGTGTATGGACTCAAACAAGCCCCTAGAGCCTGATATTCAAGACTGAACAAGTACTTACAAAAACAAGGATTCATAAAGGGAAATGCATATAGAAATATCTACATAAAAGTGGATCAGGACAACATACTTATCATTGAATTATATGTGGATGACATCATATTTGGAAGTGATGATGATAGGTTGAATCAGAAGTTTTCCAAGGACATGTAGAGTGAGTTTGAAATGTACCTACTCAGTGATATTGAATTTATTCTTGGGACGCCATATATCTCAATTAGATGAAGGTATATTAATCTCCTAAACCAAGTACATAAAATAAATGTTGATGAAGTTCAGAATGGAATATTGCAAACCTGAGTACTCCTATGGTGACCGGTTGCAAGTTGTGAAAAGATGATGAATATAAATAATCATATCATAGAAACTATAGATCGATGATTGGAATCCTACTCTATGTGACTTCCTCAAGAACATATGTGATGCAAGTAGTTGGATAGGTTGAAATATTTCAAGTAGCACCGAAGGAAACCCATGTTATGAGAGTAAAGAGGATCTTCAAATATCTCAAAGGAACAATAGAGCTTGGACTGTGGTATTCAAAAGGGAATGAGATGACTATGGTTACATACATAGATGTAGATTGGGAAAGAAACATTGATGATAGAAGAAGTACCAGTGGATAAACCTTCTACTTGGGTGATTTTATGGTGTCCTCATTGAGCAAGAAGCATTCTTCAGTATCCTTATCCATAGAAGAATATATTGTATCAGTTGCATGTTGCACTGAGGTCCTTTGGATGAAGCAAACCCTGCAAGACATAGAAGTAAAATATTACAAGCCTATTTCAATATTCTATGACAACACCATTGCTATAAGCATCTCCAAGAATCTATTGAAGGATTACAAACCCAAACATATTCCTATCAAGTTCCACCTTTTATGGGAAAAAGTCACAGAAAAGAATATCAAGTTGGATTACATTGGGACAAAATAAAATATTTTATATATCTTCACCAAACCTCTCCCAAGGGATACCTTTGAGTATCTTCGACAAAATTGGGAGTAGTTCCTTCCCCACATTGATCCATGTGACATTTTTCAAAGAATATAGGGGGGGGGGATATCTAGGGGGAGTTAGCCCTTACCATTGATGTCAAAGGGAGAGAGAAATATCAAAAGAATGAAGACATGGGGAGTATGAATGTTGCCATCAATTCCAAAGGGGGATATTGTTGGAAAATTGGTTGGCATTGATGTCAACCCTAGAAGAATCCCTGAAGGAGGTCTAGAATCTCCTAGAAGTGATGGGTTTATTTAAAGGATTATCCAAAGTGGTCCCCTTATGGAACATCTCTAAGCATGGACCTCAAAAGAATATTCTTTGAAGAATCCTACAAGAATCCCTAGTTGTTAAGAAAATAATTTACAATGTATGGTCAATAAGCCCTGCAAATATGGTCAGGAAGCCCCTGAGGTGTGGTCATGGATCCTAGAGTTCTTTGAAGAAAAAGAGTATGAAGGACATTACAATTGAATGAAAAGCCTCTATGGATTAATATTACTCATAAATCCATTTCAAAAAATAGGTGGCATGCCACGTGGTTCCTCATAGTTGAGGAGATATGCCCTCTTAAATATGATCATGTAAAAATTTTCCCTAAACGGTTGGAAAGTATAATTTATAAGTCCACCCCAAAATCAAGTAAAGGATAAAAATGGTTGCAAAGAAGAATCTATAGGTCATCCCTAAAGAAAATTAAAGTAGGTACTTAAAAGAATATAAATAAACATCAATATCCTCTCCTTTTTATCAAGGAACCTTGTGATCTCTTAGCGCAAGAGAAGTAGTAGAGTTCTACGAAGGAGGGAGTTCTCGGAGCTACAGATGTGATAAGTGTTTTCAGGAAACCCTATCTAAGGTGACCCCCAATTGTCAAGTATAGGGTGTATCATGAGGACCCTGTTGGTTTTCGAAGACTCACCATGCAAGGCCCCGCTCATTGGCCAGTCCAGTCTCATGAGGTTGAGAAAGAGTTTGAAGAAGATGCTCTTTTGTAAATGTTGAAGTTGAGGAAGGTTTGATGATATAAGATCTCATGCATTATGGTTCTCACATGATGAAATGTATTTCTTTATATATTCCTTTGAGGAACATATTGGAGGCTTGTGTACATGCTTGAGGCATATCTTAGTGATTTTGGGCATATAATTTGGGGGAAATTTTGGAGATCTTGGCATAATATTTATGTGGTTATTGGGGTTGAACTAGTTTTGATGATGATGATGTATCAATATTAGTGACAGTAACATGACATGTTTATTCTCTTATTTATATTTAAGAGAGGAAGGAAGGGGAAAGGAAATTGGGTTGGAGCCTCATTCTAGTTGAATATGGAGAATTTAGTGAGTTGTAGCTTCCTTCAAGTTGGATCCTATAAACTAGGGGGTTGGTACCTCCTTCTAGTTGGTGTTGAAGAACTTTTGGAAGTTGGTGCTTCCAGTGGATATAATCTTTTGATACATTAAAAAGTGTTCCATGGTTTTCTCCCATTTGGGTTTCCACATAAAATTATTGTGCAATGTGTATCTATGGTTATATGTTTATGATATCTTGAATGTAATCATAAGTGATAAATTGTTGATAACTTAATTCTGACATGTTGTGGTTAAAAATGGTAAAACGTTCCTAATATTGATTCACTCCCCCCTCTCAATATTATTTAATATTCCAACACTTGGAATGTCGAGCCTACATATATATTTCATAGTATATCAGTCTCTTTTAGTGCAACATATAACTCATTTTAGAAATGGTTAAGCCAAAAAGATGTTATAGAAGAAATCAAAGAAGTATGTTTTCTAGGATTTTGATATATACGAAGAAAAAACTAGATTAAAATTAATAGAAAATATTAATATATATATATCCTAATTCTTATTTCAATTTAACTCTCTCTCTCTCTCCTACATATACATATCTCTCCCCCACACTTTTAATCATCTTTCCTCTCTCTCCCGCACTCTCCCCTCTTTCTCTCTTTACCTCTCTCTGCCTCCCTTCCCTCTATATCCCACCCTTCCTCTCAATATCTCTCTCTTACCCCCCCCTTTGTCTCCCTCTCTCTCCCTCTCAAACTCCTATACATGGTAATACCTAGACATGGAAAGACCTAGAAATCAAAAGGCATGGAAAGACATAGACCTAGAACTTTCCTTGTCATGCCTCACACTATCACACCCTCTCTCTCTCTCTCTCTCTCTCTCTCTCTCTCTCTCTCTCTCCTTTTACACCCCTTCTCTCTTCCACCTCTTGATGCGTATCGCCCTGCTCCCCCGGAGAACAATCGCGAATCACCAGGACCTTCTCTTACTCAGGCCCAAAGAGTTAAACCACTCTTCTAACTCCTTACAGGAGTTCTCACTACCCACAGAAACTCTCCACTGATCTCCCTTTTTCTTGTCGGGAAATCGGGTTTTGCGATATCGCGAAACTCGTGGTACTGTCCTCATGCAATCGAAACCTCGAACCTCGATGGGTCAACAAGTCAACACTCCTATTATTTTCGGGGATTTCCCTATCGGGAAATCGGTATATCCGATGTCACAGTTTTCATGCACCACGAATTCCCGAACCCCGATGGGTCAACAAGTCAACGCTCCTGTTCTTTTCGGGGATTTCCCTATCGGGAAATCGATATATCCAATATCACGGTTTTCATGCACCATGAATTCCCGAACCCTGAACTCCGATGGCACGTGCGCTATCTCCTCACCATGTCACTTCCTCTCTCATTTCTATCGGGAATCGCGGGATCACGATTTCACCGTTCATAATTTCTTTGCCATTGAAAACCCCGAATGCCGAATCCCGACCTCCCGAGATCTGCTGCCACCTTTCACTGAAATGATCGACGGTTCCGATTAAATCGAGAAATCTCCAATCACGATTTCGACCACTATGAAAACCCCGAATGCCGAATCCCGACCTCCTGGGATCTGATGCCACGTGTTTCTGTAGTGATCGACGGCTCCTATTATATCGGGAAATCGCGGCTCACGATTTCAACAGATATGAAACTCTCACCTCCGGGAAACCCAACATGCCAAATCCTGATGGCCCTTGGTTCACCCCTGTGCCTAAGGGATAAAACCCTCGCAACGTTTCCAAGATCTCACGATCGTCGAGGCTTCGCGAATTCTCCCCTGCAAGATTCGTCGTCGATTTCTCCTTCTTAAGGAATTCTTCCGCTTCAAAGCTTCTTCTGGCTCGAACCTTCTCCTGGGTCCTTCTCCCAGGACTCATGAAGGAACTATTCCTCCTGAGCTTGTCAACTCCGACTCCCTCAGAGAATTTACACACGTTTCTCTCACTCGACCTCCAACAACTCTCAAAGTGTTGAGTCTTCTAGACTCTGTGCACTTACACTATAGAAATATCTGTCTCCTGTGCTTAGAATAGCCACTGAGACTTCTGATTCAGCCTGCACTTCCCCTGGACGACTGTATTAAACCCAATCAATTTCTGGGTGAACGAGAATAAGAGTTTAACTGTTGAGCCACATCAACGCACTCTATGTGGATGAATTCAACTGCACTCTATGCAGGAATCTCCTGGCTCGGACAGAGAAACAATTGAAACTAATTCTCTTTTCTCAGACTTCAGTTTAAACCCTGAAATCACATACACAACATATTCAAAGAAAATGCATCACCAGAAACAAATATTCATAAGCACATGAACAATACACATAGAGAAATAACACCAGCCATGAAATTGAATCAAAGACTCTCTTCTATTAATTCAAAAACATTTGTACATGGGTGTTCTTCACCATTCTCCACTTGCTCTCTCTTCTGAATGCTTCTGAATAATTTGAATAATGTACAAAGGAGGGTTTCTATATCCGTATTCCCTCTCGGACTCTAAACTGTCTAATCCTAGACTTAAACATCTATCTACCTGCATTAACTAGATTAAATGCCTCCTATCTATTTCAGACAAGAGCATATGGCTCAAGGTCTGATACAATGCAACAGACGCTCCTTCATAAATGTTTCATTGAAGGATATGGTGCTTCATCTTTAATGAAAATTCAAAAATATTTATCAAGCTTATATGTCATGTGTTTAAAAACACATGCGCTGGCTCCACGCTTGCTGAGTTGGCGATGCTCCTGCATCATACTCCTCGGCTTGAAAATATTCATGGGCTCCTGTCCATGAGCTCTTGCACGGTCTGTCCATGCTTTTGGATAAGTTCTTTTGTCTCCCAGCTAGCATCCTCCATTGGGTAGTTCTTCCATTTGATTAGGTATTCAAAGTGTTCCTTCCGCCTGGTTCTTTTGCTGACCCTCTTGTCAAGTATGCGCTCCATCTGTGGTCTTTCTGCAATCGGCATCTGCTTCTGCCACTGGATCTCTAGCTGCTCATCATTTCCAGTTCCTACTTCCTCAGCCTTATATGGATATAAGTCTGAAACATTGAATGTCATAGATATTCCGATGTCATCCGGCAATTCAATCTCATAAGCATTTTCCCCCAATTTCTTCAGGACTCTGCATGGCCCAATTTTCTTCATTTTAAATTTGTTATATGTTCCCCATGGGAACCTTTCTCTCCTCAGATGTTCCAGAACTAGATCACCAACTTTGAATTGAAGTTGTCTCCGATGCTGATCTGCTATGCGCTTGTATTCCTGGTTCGACTCCAACAATCACTGCTTCACTCTGCTGTGAAGTTCTTCCATCGCTTCTGTGAATTATTCAGCGCTTTCACTCTTTATGATTATTTGTTCTAAGTCCCTCATTTCAGACACTCCTCTCAACTGCCTTCCATATATAATTTCAAATGGGCTTTTGCCTGTACTTCGATTCACTGAATCATTGTACGTGAACTCTGCCTGTGGAAACACATTGTCCCCGCTGCTGTGGTGCTCTGTCACCAATCTTCCGAGTAAATCTCCAAGACTTCTATTGACCACCTCTGTTTGCCCATCTGCCTGTGGATGATAGGTAGAACTGAATATTAAGTTAGTTCCCATCTTCTTCCAGAGTGTCCTCCAGAAATGTCCAATGAACTTTGTATCCCTGTCCGATACAATGCTTCTGGGTAAACCATGAAGTCTAACGATCTCTTTGAAAAACAAGTTCGCGATGTGTGTCGCATCGCTGGTCTTATGGCATGGAATAAAATGTGCCATCTTT